>CM059196.1:4388787-4429996 GCA_030323885.1 Branchipolynoe longqiensis
TGAGACTAATAACTTCTAGCCTTAGCCCTCTTGCTGGCCGCTATTCTTCAGTACCACTAATATGAACCCTCCTCACCCGCTCCCGCCCCTTCCCTAAACCCCTTTTTTTCTTTCTTCTTTTTCCCCCCTTTTTCCCCTCTTCTTTCCCCTTCCCTCCCTTCAGAGGTTTGGGGAGGGACGGTTGGCCGGCCCTTTGTTTGTCTTCCTTGGTGCAGCCATCTTTCCAGTCCAGTTTGAAAGCTGGCCGACGACTGACCAATATGAAGGCCGGGGGTCCGAACTCGCCGTTTTGGCGCCCCTGCAGGGCAGGTCCGGGCTAACAAGTAAGGAGTCGATTGGACAATATTGGATTAATTAATATTACAGAACGATAATATTAATAAGTACTTTAACTCCGGCATTTATATACGCATAATATATATTATACTCCTTGTAAACCCCCCATTCAATCAAATCAATCATCAGTTGAATGGTGCAATATATTGGTCAGGAACAAGTGTTGGTATGAGACAGCAGTTGAATGATGCAGTAGAGGTGAGACCTAAGTGTTGGTGTAAGACAGCAGTTGAATGATGCATTATTGGTCAGGAACAAGTGTTTGGTGGAAGACAACAGTTGAATGATGCATTATTGGTCAGGAATAAGTGTTTGGTGGAAGACAACAGTTGAATGATGCATTATTGGTCAGGAATAAGTGTTTGGTGGAAGACAACAGTTGAATGATGCATTGTGTTGGTGTAAGACAGCAGTTGAATGATGCATTATTGGTCAGGAATAAGTGTTTGGTGGAAGACAACAGTTGAATGATGCATTATTGGTCAGGAATAAGTGTTTGGTGGAAGACAACAGTTGAATGATGCATTATTGGTCAGGAATAAGTGTTTGGTGGAAGACAACAGTTGAATGATGCATTATTGGTCAGGAATAAGTGTTTGGTGGAAGACAACAGTTGTGGTTTTTGTGTTTTGGTAGGAATAAGTGTTGGTGGAAGCAACAGTTGAATGATGCATTATTGGTCAGGAATAAGTGTTTGGTGGAAGACAACAGTTGAATGATGCATTATTGGTCAGGAATAAGTGTTTGGTGGAAGACAACAGTTGAATGATGCATTATTGGTCAGGAATAAGTGTTGGTGTAAGACAGCAGTTGTATGAGGCATCATTGGCCAGGGACTAGACAGCAGTTGAATGATGCTCTTTATAGACTACATCACCATTCCAGCCATGCAGTGCATTGTGGGATGCCTAGAAGAAAACAAACCCGCGCGAAGCTCATGGCACATGCTAATACACTGGGTGAAGCTATAAAATGTGCTAGATTTAGCTCATCTCAGCTCTTGTTTGAAACATAGAATACCAACTAAAAAAAGTTATATAATAAATTCAGATATTAATCTTTTATCCAGCATTGCATTTACATCAATATAATCAGGACATCTTATGTCATGTGCATTCAGAGTTAGACAAATCTGGGCACTCAGACTAGTGTTAGAGCCATAGCCAGAGTCAATTTTACTTATTTATTAATGTTTTTATTTATATCCCATGGTTAATGACATATGTAGAACTAGAAAATGAGTAGGGTTAATCAGATATTGGTTATATATTTCTCTGAAACAAGTGTATGTTGACACATTTGGCATTTTAATATTTATAACAAGAATAAAAAATGGTGATGTGGATATCAGCCTTAAAGGGACTATCTATTCGTCGCCGGGAAAACAAACAAACTCATAATAGTTGAGATGTGTGCCACAGGGGTGGTGCATGCTTAGTACTGAACTTTCCAACTTGGTGGTGCACAGGAGAGTGACCTAGATTGTTGTGCTGGGTGAGTGGAGAGAAGGGAGGGTAATACTGAGGTATTTTCAATCTTCTTGTTTTGTGTGGAATTGTATGTTTCTTAGCTCAAAATGTTTAACTATGGTTAGTTTTGTATTAGCTATATTCCTCAGATATTGCATGTGTGCATACATGTTTATGCCAAATTATGTATTTCTATTCATTTTGAATAAAATCAAAGTTTTGCCCTACACGTATCAGCAAACTCAATGGCCAGACGCATTTGCTTTGCTGCTAACACCGTTTTCAGCGCATGCGCAGTCGGAACGGTGATCTCGTTTATTAGTCTGGAACAAGTGTTGGTATGACTATGAGACAGTAGTTGAATAATGCTCTCTATTAGTCAGGAACAAGCGTTGTTGTAAGACACCAGTTTGAAGACTGTGCAAGGAACAAAGAGGTTCTAAAATGGTGAAATACTGTCAAACTCCTCCTCTGTTATTGTCGGTGTTCCATTTGTTTGAAGTAACTTCTGACACAGAAACACATTTACAATGCCCAATTTTCCACGTGGGTCGGCGCGTTCGCATTCCAAAGTATGGCGTTACTCTTACAAGTTACAGTCAGTTACGGGGATTGTTTTGCTGCGAATTTATGAGTATGCGCCTATGATATATAATTAATTCAGCCGGTCACCATGTTAAGGCTGACATGTGTTACACATATGTAGGTTGAGAATGGAACAATATATTCTCGTATATGAATAAAGAAATCAAACAACAAAAAAAGGGATTGTAATACAATCGCCTCATAAAATAGCACATATCTTTTTATGCATTGTCAATATGTAGGGGACCTACTACTTTTCACCTGTTATTTATTCATACTAAATGGCCCTGTGCCCCCCCCCCCCCACGCTATCAATGTGTGTTAGCTATAGTAGATATACATACTACTTTCCCTTCTTTTTGCTTATGCACTGTCAAACAGTGTCACCGTTAATATTATCGTTTAATTAGGCCTATTATTCAAACTCGATAACCAGGTGGGTCTGAAGCTTTTCTTTAAATAATGTTATGCCATTCAGTTCTGTGTGACCCGGTAAACGCTGTTATACCACAATCATTCGCCCAATCCCTCGCTGCACTCACAATAAACGCAGCTTTCAATCATTGCAGGATGTGTGTGTGCATGTGATATATCTATTTGTTGCACCACCGACAAAGAACGGACCGAATGAGTTGAGCGTTCGTCTTCCGTTTTGGGAGATCGGGGGATCCGAACCTTCGTGGGTTCGAACCCTGGTCGAGTAAAACCAATGACTTTAAAATGTATACTTGTCGCTTCCTAGTCTGGCGTTCGTCATTATTAGGATAGGGCAAGGACTGGTTGGCTCAGTTCCGGTATAATGTGGGATATCAGGTCATGGTGCCGGTGGCCTGATTTCCCAGTGGTGCAGCACTATAAAGTCGCTATGAGTGCGCACTGTCACAAGTGGGTAGACGTCCTGATATCAATTTATATGTTGCTAGGACGAAAAACAACAAACAAAGAACGGGGTTGTTTTGGGCACTGAGTGATTATAAGTTAGACAAGTTCTAGTTGAACTACTCCAATCAATCAATCAATCAATAGTTCCATCCTCTAGTCGAGGGTTGGATGCAATGGTTCTCCACTTGTCCCAATGTTGTGCTGTTCTGATAGACTGTGAATAATTCAAGCCTGTCCACTGTGAAATATTTGTAAACCATGATGTTCTTGGTCTCCCTCTCCCTCTGCTGCCATTCACCTTCCCTTCCAACAATGTACGGTATATTGAACTCTGACGAATGATGTGGCCAAAATAAATAAGTTTCTTTGTCTGTATAGTGGCAAACAAGCTTTTCTTATTTTTAATTTTTCTGAGAACTTCTTTGTTGGTGATCTTCTTTGTCCATGATATTTTCATCATCCTTCGATAAGTCCACATCTCAAATGCTGCTAAACGTTTGTACATTTTCTTAGAGATTGTCCATGTCTCTGCCCCATACATTAGAGTAGACCACACATAACTCCAATATGCTCCGCATTATATAAGTATAAGTATAAGTTTGCTAACTAGATGATCTAAACAATTCCTAAATTTGCCATTGAGAATGCTAACTTGTCAAAAGTCAATAGCACGTAGATGAAATAGTCACCCCTACCTACAGTAGGGGCGAATGAAAAGTATGTTTGAATCGGTGCAAATGTATTCAAAATGAAGTAAACAAGCTGTGGATGCCGTGGTTCCAATGTGCAGTGTTGATCTGAATTGGCATAGAGAATGCGAACATCCAAGATGGTGGCCATTGGATGCTCTCGATTCGACTTTTCAAATTGATTACGCTATAGACATCATTTCATATCTAGTCTTCACTCAAACAGTTTGATTGCAGATCAGTGGTAAATCTGTGCCCGACCAGTCCCCGACTGATCGCCAAACCGATCACCAACCAATCGCCAGTCGATTGGCAACCGATCAACAACCAATCGCCAACTGAATGCAGAAATGGTTTGTGTGTTGTTGTTTTACGTCCTAGCAACACATAAGGTCATATCAGGACGGGTACCGACTTGTGACAGTGCGCACTCATGGTGACTTTATAGTGCTGCCCCACAGGAAGATCAGGCCACCAGCACCATGACTTGATATCCCACTCAGTCACATTATCCTGACACTGAGCCGCCCAGTCCTTGTCCTATCCTATTAATGCCGAGCGCCAGGATAGGAAGCGACAAGTATCAATTGTGTAGTCATTGGTTTGACTCGACCAGGGTTCGAACCCACGACCCCACGATCTACCAACATGGGAGACGGACGCTCTAACTCATTCGGCCATTCCGTCTGGTCGCGCAGAAATGGTCCTTGAACGATCGCCAACCTATGATTGGCAACCTCCTTGCGACCATGTGGGTGGCAAGAAGGTTTTCGGTGGAGCACCTGCAACTTCCTCGCAACCAAAATGGTCGACAGGAAGTTGGCGATCAATGAGGACCAACTAGAAACCTTTTTGCGACCACTTGCGACCGCTTGTGACCATCAAGGGTTTTTTTGGTGTTGAAAGTGGTGTCAAACATGGTGTGACCTCATTCGTGTCTATAATTTGTAGAATCAAATATAAGCTAGTGTTTTCACTTTGAAAATTGTTTGCCTTCCTTGGATTATGCAGCTGCTGAAGTTATAGTGAAACATCACAAAACCTGCGCATTTGCAATGCACCGGAAACAGAGACAGATGGTGACAAAGTAACGCCAGGTCAGGACAATTCACAGGGTTCATTATAGTACAATTACAAAAACACGTGGTTTTACATACACTGTAGTCTGAGTGTGTGGGCGGATTGAATGTACCTGGGTCTCACCACCTGGAACTCAATTATACTGGTCGGTAGAGCGCGGGCCTCGCGTGCGGGGGTTCGGTTCCTGGTCGAGTCAAACCAATGACTTTAAAATTTATACTTGTTGCTTCCTAGCCTGGCACTAAAGCCGTGTTCACACGGGAAAAGTTTAAAGCGATTTAGACAAGGCGAATCATATGAATCGATTTAGATGCGCATTCACACGGACCGAGTTTGAAAGTGTTCACACGGGCAGTGCTTGAGTCGGTTTAAGGCAGAAGTGGATATCTGCGCATGAGCAAGTCCATACTAACCAGATATCTATGGACTGAATCGTATTGTTTTGGAACGATCAAAACTTCTGCTGGGGGGTGAAAACCTAAAAATAAATGATGAAAAAAATATCTGCGTGCAGCTAGCGGTTTATAGACTAAATTCTATAATATACGCTTTTGATCGACTGGAAAATAAACTCAAGTCTCGACTGCGCATGCGTGTGATATCCTTAATCCGCATCAAGTAAGTCGGTTGCGTTCACACGGGCGATATAAGTTGAATCATAAAATTTGGTTCATATAAACCACCTACTTAGGTGGTTTATAAAATCTGAATTATATGATTCGAATTAGCCCTAAACCGCCTCAGCCGTGCGTTCACATGCCAAATGTGAGCCGAACTAGGCAAGTCGATATATATGATTCAAATTAACTGCCCGTGTGAACAGGGCTAAAGTGTTGGTATTACTAAGCTAGGTCACGGAACAGTGAAATGAGGGACACCAATTGTTCGCGATTGAAAATGCCCCGCTTAGTCAACCAATATATATATATTATATTTTATGCAATTATACATATTTATATTATTATATATATTAAACAAGTATATATTTATATAATTATATAAAATATTGTCTTTGGAATACAGCTACCAGAGTTCGTGTAGTGTACTCGTCCATGGCAAGTGTAGTGGTCTGCACTGACCTCTCAGGCAAGTAACCACATAGACAGGTAGGCGTGGGGAGTGTATTGATATCAGGGAGCCTAGGTGGTGTAATGGTTAGCACACTGGCCCGGAATGCAAAGAGATGTGGGTTCGAGTCCCGCTCTAGGCGCAGTATTTCCCATTTTCATCACCCCCACAACACTGGTGCCGTGACCAGGATCCTGTACAAGCTTTGCGCTGTATGGTTGTTGTGAACCTACCTGTGTATGTATGTGTTAGTGCATTGCCTGTATGTATGTAATTGTTAGCATTACAAGACTTACAATTCCAGGGGGACGAGTGTAGTGGTCTGCACTGACCTCTCAGGCAAGTAACCACATAGACAGGTAGGCGTGGCGAGTGTATTGATATCAGGGAGCCTAGGTGGTGTAATGGTTAGCACACTGGCCCGGAATGCAGAGATGTGGGTTCGAGTCCCGCTATAGGCACAATATTTCCCATTTTCATCACCCCCACGACAGCAAGTTAAAATTAAAAAAATTTAAATGTTTTAAACCTATTTTAAAAGTAATACAACTTATTGTTAAGCTTATTATTTTTAATATTTTTAACTTATTCTTGAAATTATTTTTAACATTTTCGTTTAATGTCTCTTTAAAAAAAAATTTTTTTTTTAGATAATTAACAAAACAACTTTGGTTTAGTTTGTTAATGGAGAAACTAGTGGGGTAGCTGTTAGGACAGTGGCGCCATCAGGATAGGGCTGGATACCCGAGCAGAGCCCAGCTGGGATACTGATACAGGCGGGCGGGGGACGGGGGGCCGGGGGGCGGAGGAGGAGGGGGGGGGGGAGGGTGAGGGGGGAGCGGGAGGAGAGGGGTGTTTGGAGATAACGCAATGGCGAGGGTGGGATTAAAATGGCCGCCACGTGGCTATCACACAGGGGAGATAGGAAACCTTGTACGACGCGCGTGCGCCTAGATTGTTGTTGCCTGTTGTTGTTTGTTGTTGCTTTTGTTGTTGCTGTTTTGTGTTCACCTCACCCCAAAGCGGGAACCCTCGAGTGCTACATGGAAATGCTATTTTCTTGCGCGAATACATCCAGTTTTTTTGTCTCCTGATTCGAGGTTAAGTTGGTTGGTTGTTGGAGGTTTAAGTCCTGGCAACATCTAGTGTCATATCAGTTGGGTTTTCATGTGTGGTATTCTCTGTGGCAGATTGGATAGAGTGGCTGACTTTTTTTTCGAGGTCGACTCCTAATCTGAAGGTCGGTGGTTCGATTCCCTATGCCCCCCACGTCTGCCAATTTGTATTTTCACCGCTGCGTATAACTTACAGCGTCATCAAAGGCTGGTTGCTCTGATACCATGTCTATGTGGTGTGGGAGGTTAAAAATCCCTTGCGTCGTTAAAAGTGTAGGCTCAGGCTTTCTATCGACAAACTGTCTAATGGTGAAAACAAGTCTATTCAGACTTATCCGTGATAGGGAGTATAAGTGTTCAAGAAAAAAAAAGGATAGGTACCAACTTGTGACAGTGTACACTTATGGTGACTTCATAAACCCCTTTCAATGTTTATAAACATCGTGTGTGCGCGCACCTTGGCTGCAGAACCAAGGCACAATGCCATTGAGTTTGCCGATCCGTGCAGTGCAAAATGTCAGTTGTATTCCAAATTAATAGAAAGGCAGAAGACTAAGCATATCAATTTAATATAAGTTTGTGTACCAAGCGGTTTGTTTCTAAGTTGTGAAGTTTTAGAGATATTTCACTGTTTCTGAATGAAGATTGCTCACGGCCACCTACAAGGCATTGAGTTTGCCGGTACATACAGTGTAAAACGTCAGTTTTATTCAAAATTAATAGAAATGCGGAAGACTAAGCATATGCATCTAATATAATCTGTTCGTTAAATATTTGATCTGTTTGTGTACCAAGTGGTTTGTTTCTAAGTTGTGCGGTTTTAGAGATATTTCACTTTTTCTGTATGAAGATTGCTCACTGCCATTGCAATGCATTGAGTTTGCCGGTACATGCAGTGCAAAAAGTCAGTTTTATTCAAAATTAATAGAAATGCAGAAGACTATGCATATAACTTTAATATAATCTGCTTGATAAACATTTTATCTGTTTGTGTACCAAGCGGTTTATTTCTAAGTTGTGCGGTTTTAGAGATATTTTACTTTTTCTCTATTGCAGTGTGACCGGCTGTTGTCCTGCAGCCAAGCTGGGGGCACACTGACCTAAATACCTCTGCTGACGTCATATTAAATAGGTCTATAGTGCTGCCCCACTGGAAAATCTGGCTGCCGACACCATGATCCGACGATATCCCACACGGTCATATTATCCTGGCACTGAGTTAACCAGTACTTGCCCTATCCTAATAATGCTGAGCGTCAGACTGGGAAGCGACAAGTATCAATTTGATAAGTCCTTGGTTGGACTCGGGCGGGAACCGAACTTCCGATCTCCCGCACGCGAAGTCAGCGCTCTACAGTTTCGGCTACTTCACCCGGTGATTGGCGGTTAGGTGATGATGGCGTGTGACTGTCGGTATGGTGGGAGGTTGCATAACGCACGTGTGGCGTTTGGGGCTGGGCGGGAGGGGGGCGGGGGTGATGAGGTAGGTTAGGTCTACAACAAAAATCCCGTCCTGATATGACCTTAGATGTTGCTAGGACGTAAAACAACAACAAACAAACAAACAAACACCGAGGTAATTTAATGTATGTTGTGCAACTCATACAGGAGGCAACGGGTGGTGATGGGCAGATCAATCAAAGCAAATACCTTATAACACTGTTGGTCAAAGGGGCGAGGGGGCGATAACAGTTGGGGTGGTGGCGGAGGCGGGGGCGGGGGCGGGGGCGGGGGCGGGGGCGGAGGGGGGTGGAGGTGTGGGTGTGGAGTTGGATGCGGATGTGGGTGGAACTTGAAGTGGTGGTGGGTGTGTAAGGTTATTGGTGGGTGTGGAGGTTTATCACAACACCAGATTAGTCCCGATATCTGGGAGACTTCTCAGACAACAAAGTATCAGAATCGAACCTGCTTCTCCAACATGCCACCACTTTACCAGCTGCCAACCAGGACCTGCTTATAACTGGCAGCTCGTGTACGCCCGTACCTTTCCAACTGTCTAACCAACTTCTCCCAGCCCTCGTATGACCTTAGATGTTTCCAGGACGTGAAACTCCAACAAACAAACAGATCAACACCCGCATATTTCTCGCGTGCCAAGTCCCACAAGTTAAAACTGTACACATGTCGTCCGATAAAAGCATCACATTTTCAGATTCAGATTTTCAAATTTTAGATTTGAACCTTCATACCCAACCCCTGTCCTGATATGACCTTAGATGTTGCTAGGGCGTAAAACAACAAGAAGCAAACATAATATCCAACTGGGATACTGGTGCCTTCATCAAGTATGTGTTTCTGCATAGAAGCAAATACCCTATAAAGTATAATACTAAGACGGCTCACTCAGCCTGTACTGTGTAATCAAAATGATCAAACCCACCACTTGGTGCACTGGCTGTTCTCTTGGTTAAACAGTTGCTATATTATATGTATAAATGTATATATATGATTGTGAAAAATGTGTAATGATGGCAATGATGATGATGATGATGCTGATGATGATGATGCTGATGATGATGTGTATTTGTTCATAGCAATTTCATATTGATGTGTATTCATACTTACCTATCTCATGTATAATATAATTGTATGTGTCTACATGTGAAACACCAACCAGCAGCCGGGCTGATCAAACCCACCACAAGGTGGCACTGCAAAATTTACATTACCATGGGAGAGATAGGGTTGATTGATTGATTGATTGGTGGTTGCCTTACACCGTGTCAGCAGCATAGGCCATATTCCTGGCGAGAAATGTTTGTTTTTTGTTCAAACCATCCCTTTTACATGTAAAAGCAGACAATCAATTATGTGCCAATAGACACTCATTAAATTAGAAAGCTCACAATCATACAAACAAATTCCCATAGAAAAAGAAAAGTTTTATTAATAATTGATAGAATTTATTTAGTAAACTATATGAATTTATTTAGTAAACTATATGAGGTGGTACAGTCCAGCCTCCCTCAAAAAGACTAAAATGTTTTCTTGTTTTACTTTAGTAAAAAGGTCATGCATACTGCCTGCAGTGTAGAAGAACTGTTGGCGCAGGGCCAACAAATCAATGCAACTTAGTCAAATGTTTTAGGGAGTGAGCCGTCTTAGTATGATATGGTCTTTGATAGAAGGGAAGAAACACTAACTCAAATTAATAGAACGTGTTACTGCTGAAGTCTATGCGGTTAGAGTTTTGATAAGCGTGCCAACAATAATTTGGCATATTTACACTTCGAGTAGCTATCTCCTAAGTTAGTCATCGTGAAGTTTACTTACTCTAAACCAAATTATTGTAGATTATAATGAGAGTATGTGTTGCTACATAGAAGAGCATATATACTAATTCATTTATTATATGTAACCTGTTACTGCTGAAGCCTATGGGGGTTAGCCTTTTGATAAGCGTGGCAACATTAATCTTGCATGGTTACACTAACATTCTCTCCTAGTGTAGTCGTTTTAAAGCACATACTTCAAACTAAACTCAGGTAGAATACAACGAGAAACCTAATATATTCATCTCAGAAATGACAGAAACTCAAAACCATCAGACTTCGACCAGAGTGTGCCCACCTACCCCCCCAACCCCTCCACACCCCCACCTATGTGAGGTGAGGTGTCAGACCAGTTCACAAAAAGAGTATGAGAGGGACGCGGGAATTAAATATCGCATTGTCCACTGCACACTAGTATCCCATCGTTCATCGACCATTTGACCTTGACTCCTTTGTGCAACGAGACCTGTCCAAAAATGACCTCTCCCTAGCCTCACTGGTATACTCATAATAGTTTGTGTGATAATGGTAAGATCCATCTACATTCTAAAACAATATAACCGCGCCCCTTTGTTCACCGCTCTCCTCTCTCTCCTCTCTCCCCTCTCTCTCCTCTCTCCCCTCTCTATCCTCTCTCTCTCCTCTCTACCCTCTCGCTCCTCTCTCTCCTCTCTCCCCTCTCTATCCTCTCTCTCCTCTCTCTCCTCTCTCCCCGCTCTATCCTCTCTCTCCTCTTTCTCCTCGCTCTCCTCTCTCCTCGCTCTCTCTCTCCTTTCCCTCCTTTCTTCCCTCGCTCTCCTCTCTCTCCTCTCTCTCCTCACTCTCCTCTCTCTCCTCGCTCTCCTCTCTCTCCTCGCTATCCCCTCTCTCTCTCCTCTCTCTCCTCTCTCCTCGCTCTCTCTCTCCGTTCCCTCCTTTCTTCCCTCCCTTCCCCCTCCCCCTCTCTCTGTCTGTCTCTCTCTCTGGCTCTCTCTCTCTCACACACACACACACAAACTATTCGATTCTCCCCTTTGTCCAATAGTAGAACACTATGTTGTACTACAACAACCCCCATTCCATTACCCACTCATGGAACCCTCCATTAAAACAACAACAATACAATTCTGCTATGCCATTTCTCTCCTTTGTTTAATAGTTGACCGTTACCTTTGTACAGAAGTGTGAATATTGCCGACACCTAGCTTAGGGTTTTCATGCAATATGCAGACTTTTTCAATGATGGAATAACAGGGTATTGGAATAAATTGCGATATAATAAAATGCTATAAATCATCACATATTTATTTTAATTATTTTAATTATTGTTCAAAACTCTCCATCCGACCAATCCAAGAATGGAGCGCCCAGACGTTGTAGCCGAATGAGTTGAGCATCCGTCCCCCGTGTTGGTAGATCGTGGGATTCTAACCCACGGGTTCGAATCCTGGTCGAGTCAAACCAATGACTTAAAAATGTATACTTGGAGCTTCCTAGCCTGGCGCTCAGCATTATTAGGATAGGGCAAGGACTGGTTGGCTCAGTGTCAGGATAATGTGGCTGAGTGGGATACCGGGTCATGGTGCTGGTGTCCTATGTTCCCAGCGGGGCAGCACTATAAATAATAAAGTCACCATGAGTGCGCACCGTCACAAGTCGGTTCCCGCCCTGATATGACCTCAGATGTTGCCAGGATGTAAAACTCCAACAACCAACCAATCCAAGAATGGGTGCTGAGAAAACAAAGATAGTCTAAATTAACCAGGTTTGACTGGAACTGACGCACAATGCGAATTGTCTGAAACCAAATGAAAAAAAAAAATCCTTTTTTTCCTTTTTTTTTTTATATAAAATTGGCGGCGGCACGTGTGTGTGTGTGTGTGTTACGTCTATATTTGCACCGACTGTGTCCCACACAAAGAAGTGATGGCCATGTCTGGTCAGAATCAACGCCGCTATCACCGAGAACCGATAGCCACTTCCTCCAGCCGGGATACCAGCACTGCCGCAATCAGCGGGGGCGAGGGACGAGGGGCGGGGGAGGGGGCGAGGGGCGGGGCGGGGGGCGGGGGCTGCTGTACTCCCCGTCGATTAGGAATCAGCCTATCGGGGTGTGGTGAGTGTAAAAGGCAGTACATCTTTTTGTTTGCCTTGTTCTATTTTTCTTTTCTTTCTTTATCCGCAGTGGGTTCGATTAGCAAGAATTCAAGCAGATATAGGAACGCAGATGTTTACTGGATGATGGGGAGGGGGGGGTGGGGGGAGGGTCCGTTCAGAAAGTACGTGAAGAAAACAGGGAAGCGGGGTTGGTTTGATTTGATTTGAGTTTAAAGTTGCATAGTCCGATGGTTTTGAATTTCTGTATTTTTTCTGAGATAAATATATTAGATCGATCACTAGTATCTACTTTACATTAGGGTTCAAAGTTACTTTTATTTTAAATGGTAATCTTTTTAAGATATTTTGAGTGCAAACATGGAAAATTAGTTTTGGCAAGCTTGCCAAAATTCTGACACACTAGACTTCTGCAGTAACATGTTCTGTTAAATTGACTCAGTATTGCCTTATACGCAAAAACAAATGCTTAACACTATCATACCCATACAGAATACAGTGCGAATACATACACCGATAACGATGCTTTGCAAATTATTTCTTGGCTGTCTGCCACTCCAGTCAATATCCCATAATGGACATCCGTTGCTCTGTCCAACTTAGGGATCTGTCCACGTTTCTACTTCTGACCATTATATCACATGGCGTAATACTATTAGTTTAACAACGCAATAACTGTTGTTTGGTGCACTTTTTCAGGAGCTGCTTTCAATGAAATATGACTGGTTTTACCAGCTTGTCCATTTAGGAGTCAGATTGTGTTATATATGGTTTGCCATTTATTTAAAAAACGATTTATGTCTTGATTCATAACGTGGGTTTTCCTTAAATCTTCAAAGTCTGATGAATGTATCAAATTTTCAAAATCAAGGCATTTAAGCTAGATTTAATTCTACATATTTAACTCAGATACTGATGCACTTATTAAACAGTTGTCGCCACACAGAAGGGAATACCGAAGCGAACCAATAGAACCAGTTTCTGCAGAAGCCTTATGGTATCAGAGTTTTCATATGCTTTCCAAAATTGATGCTGCATGTTAACACTTCAAATATTTCCAAAGTTGCCCATTTAAAATCAAAGTTACTTCAAACTAAAGTAACGTAGACTATGATAATCAATTTAATATATTTATCTCAGGAAGGTGACAGAAACTCAAAACCATCGGACTATGCAACTTTAAGCTAGAATACAGAGACCTGTAAATGGTTGTATAATTACTCTATGCTGATGATACTGATATTTATAGTCCTGGCACATCCTTATCAACTGCTATTAACCTTCTTCAGGTTAGATTTCATTTAGTTTGCAATTGATGTCCTGTAAACAAATTGACAATCAATGTTGCTAAATCGAAATTCATGGTCTTTGGCACCAAACACAAGCTAAGAAATATGGTGCCACCTGTACATATGAATGGAGAAATCCTAGGACAGGTATGCCACTATAAATAATATATTGGTGTACTTCTTGACTCCTTCCTCCCTTACTTTTGAAGCACACCTTAAATCACTGATGAACAAATTCAGCTATAAAGTTTATACTTTGAATCAAATGTGTCCACACCTAATTACATCTGCTGCCTGTCTTGTTTATAAATCCATGATGTCACCAGATTTTGACTATGGAGACATATTTGATTAAGCATGTTCCAAAAAATATCGAAATAAATTACGTTTGCAAAATACAGCAATTTACATATTTCTTGACCCCTCAAGTATTGGTCTAACTATAGACGAAAAAGATTGTAAAATTAACTTATTCCCACTAGAAACTAGAAGAAGCCAGCATTTAGCCAATTTTATGTCTAAGAGAGCTCAAGATAGGAAATATCATGATATAAATCCTGGTATAACAAGACAACATGACAAGCTCATACTTAAAGTATTTCACCCAAACAATGAAAAAGTTCAAAACAGCCTACTTTTTAAGGGGCCCAAAATCTGGAATGACATGTCCCTTGTAGCTCAGACCTTACCCACCTATGATGCATTCAAGAATTACTCCAAGCATTTGTTTATAAATGTACCTAACAACTAATGCATTCCTTGTATGGGTCTCAGTATTAGTAAATACTAAGTATGTACCATTTCATTTATTGAAGTTGTTAAAGGTGCATAGTCAGATGAAAACATCAAATTTTCAAAACCAAAACACTCACCTGTATTTGATTCTACATATCTAACATAGATAATGGTGGACTTGTTAAGCATTTGTTGCCACATAGAACTTAGAAGGGCATGCTGAGTCAATGTAATAGAACGTCTTTCTGCATAAGCCTATGGTGTCAGAGTTTTTGCATGCTTGCCAAAATTAATCTTGCATGCTTGCACCTCAAATATCTCCAAGGTTAGTCATTTACTGATTTAGAATAATAGTTACTGCAAACTAAAGTAAGGTAGATTATAAAAATCAATTTAATATATTTATCTCAGAAAAATGGCCAAAGCTCAAAAGCATCGGACTATGCAACTTTAATCTGGACTGTTATGTACTATTTCTTAGAACATCAAATTGCTATTTGTTGCGGTTTAGGTGTTTTTGTCAGTGTTTTTTATTTTATTAAAAAAATTGTCTTTCTTGCCTCATATCACCCATCTCATCTTCCATAAAATTCCCAAATCACTTAATTTGATTTGTAAGTAGTTCTAAGCACCATCTGGGCTGGGTTGGACTTGTAGGGCATCGCAACTCAGATTGCATAAGTGACCTCGATGCTCTACAATTCAATTATTAGCTTTCTTTTGCCCTCAATAAAAAAACAAAATATATTGTTTAAATAGATTTTTTTCCCCTTGCTGGTGATTATGCTGTGTCCATAACTTTGCACTGCACTCAATTGAAACACTCTCCAATCACAGATGTGCACAGAAGGAGAGAAGGGGGTCGCCCTCATGGCACCGATTGGTTTGTTGTTCTTTTTCCTTTGGTAAATGAATTTGATTCATATGGATGTCATTTCTCAGTTCCGTGTCTCAGCTACTAGTACTAACCATCATTACCTTGCCCTGTGCTTGGCATTACTAGGATAAGAGAATGATTGATAGGCGCAGTGTTAGGATAATACAGTATCACCCCGTTATAATGTGATCACTCAGATCCATATAATGCGATCGCGAAAAGAAATCGGGGCTACGTTAAATCGGGGTTCACTTTACTGAATTCCCGTCCTGATATGACCTTAGATGTTGCTAGGACGTAAAACAACAACAAACAAACAACAAACAAACTTTACTGAATTAGCTTTGACTTAAAGAATTCTGGGTCCAGTGAATCATCGCGCTATATCCGAATTCGCGCTAAATCTGGGCACATCACAACAGGGCTTCACTGTAATGTTGGGTGGTTGATTGTTGGAGATTAACACCGTGGCAACATCTAAGGTCATGTCAAGATGGGTACCGACTTGGTGACAGTGCACGCTCATGGCGACTTTATAGTGCTGTCCCATTGGGAGACCAAGCTGCCAGCACCATGAACTGGTATCCCACTCAGTCACATTATCCTGACCCACTGAGCCAACCAGTCCTTGCCCTCTCCTAATAATGCCGAGCGCCTGGTTAGGAAGTGAAAAGCATACAGTTTTAAGTCATTGGTTTGACTCGACCAGAGTTCGAACCCGTGGGTTGGAATCCCACGATCTACCAAAACAGGATGCTCAACTCATTCGGCCATCCCATCTGTCACTGTAATGTGATTCAGTAGCATATCAGGTCATTGTACCGTCAACACGATATCCCAATATGGCAGCACTATTAAAGCTGCATAGTCCGATGAAATATCAAATTTTCAAAACCAAATCAATTATCTAGATTTGATTCTACATATCTAACTTAGATACTGATGCACTTATTAAGCATTTGTTTCTGCATAGAAGGCAATACTGAGTCAATTTAACATAACCTGTTACTGCAGAAGTCTATGGTGTCAGAGATTTGGCTTGCTTGCCAAAACTAATTTTCCATGTTTGCACTCAAAATATCTCAAAAGTTTACCATTTAAAATAAAAGTAACGTTGAACTAATGTAAAGTAGATACTAGTGATCGATCTAATATATTTATCTCAGAAAAAAATACCGAAATTCAAAACCATCGGCCTGTGCAATTTTAAGTAAGCTGATCACTTATCCATCTTGCTATGCACTTCAATATGTCTAGGTCGTAACACCCCAATAAACAAACAAACAAACTTAGAGGTGTCTGGAGAGGCATAATTCCTCCGACAGCCAAGTCATTTGTCAAGTATGCCAAGCTCGTTAGTGTAGTGGTTGTGAAAATATCACAATGACAATGACAGCGACAATGACACACACTTTGACATGCGAAATTACTGCCACCACCACCACCGCCACCAACCACCAACTACCCCCCCCCCCAAAAAAAGGCGCTGTAGTTAATATCTATTTATCGGATTGTTTAAACTGCGTGAATTTGCGCCCAACAATGGTGTTAGTCATGCACTGACCTCACTTCCTGTACGGTGCCTCTCTGGTGAGTCTGCATTTCTTCTGTGCGGGTACAAAATGCAGCCTCAGTGACTGGCATTCGCCCTGTTTTGTGTGAAAAGGCCCTGTCACATTACAGAGTATGGCGGGAGCGTATTGAAAACCTACGTCAAAAATGGGAAAAAACTGCACGGGACGACGTATCATGACCTTTGGTGACCTCTCGGGTGTTTTTGAGTGTATGCGTAACCTATGACGAGCGTACAAGGAGCGTATGAGAGCGTACTGTGACATTTTTTGAAGGTTTTGATTGGCATGTGGAGCGTATGAGGAGCGTATGAGGAGCGTATGAGGAGCGTATAAGGAGCGTATGAGGAGCGTATGAGGAGCATATGCAAAGCGTATGTGAGACCTATGTTATCTCTCCTCGGTCCGCCACCTGGTGGCTCCTGGGTATAAAGTGCATCGCCTTTATATACCGAGACCATAGGTCGGGCATACGCCGCCATATGCTACTCATACGCTTTGCATACGCTATGAATACGCTCCCATACGCAACTTGTTGGTTCTGCGTATGCTTCATACACCAGAGATACGCCCGTGATGCAAGTTGAGCATACGAGTAGCGTACGCCGGTGTACCCCTAGTGTACGAGGAGCGTATGCCGGTGTATGAGTAGCGTATGAGTAGCGTATGAACAATAGGCTCCCGTAGGTCGAGATTTTGTTATCATGCACAACAAAAATTGGACGGACGGATGTGAGAAAGCGTATGGTGGCATATGATGGCGTATGCCAGCATACGCTGGCACATGACGGCATATGCGTAGCGTATGCATAGCATAAGCGTAGCGTATGGCAGCATATGGCAGTGTATGCCAACGTATATGACGTAACGCGCCTACGCCGCCGTAGGCTCCCGCAAAAAACCCTAATGTGACAGCCCCTTAACTATTAGACCGATCCCGGCTGGTTCTAACGTGGTTGTATTGGGAACCCGATACAACGCAAAGACACGGTCAAGCTGACCCGGTGTCGTGGTTTGAAAGCCCGGCCAGATCGGATGCCCGGCCGTGGCTTCTGCGCATGCGCTGATTTTAAGCGCGTCGTCTGCGCATGCATCAAATTCTCCCCAGTTTCAAACACCCGTGGATGAAGACGTAGTCGCAATATATTGTTATTGTAGGCGCCCCTACAATCACCAGACCCAACAAATGGTACAATGCAATAATTACAAAGAATGGTTCCACGAACAGTGTGCCAGTGTCTCGGTTGGAAGTTTCAGTTGTAAAGATAGTGTGTTCATATGTAAACTATGTAAACATGCACTGACACTGTCTTTATGACTGAAACTTTTAACTTGCACTGAGTCATTTGGGGGCTCTGGTGATTGTAGGGCTTTGGTGAACATCTGCTTCCACTTGCATGTACTTTAAAAATGTTTGTTTGTTTAATGATTTTATAGCAAAAAGCTTGATATTCAATTTGATAGGTGTTTTGAACCTGGAATTTTTTTCTTTGTCACTCTGAAATCAAAAGTTATTTTTTTGTCATTTTGGCATATTTGTTTAAAAGTTTTATATATATATAATTATGAGCTCTGTATTATTCATTGCAGCTATTGATATACAGCATTTGCAACCACATACTACCCACAATGCCAGGAGGCGAGAGTTGAGGTACCATGGATTTATTCCGGTGTTGCGGTTAAAATTCTCGGCGGGTTTAAATCCAACGCTTTCGCCCTGTGCAGGGGTAAAAATCTATTTTTAAACATGCGTAGGGCAAAAGCGTAGGATTTAAACCCGCCAAGAATTTAAACCGCCACGATGAGTTCGATGAGAATGTGTTCATTGTTAATAAAAGATATGAAAGATATGAAATATAAATTCTCCCGTCTTGTTTGTCTGAGTGTGGTGAATTCCCGCAGTAGGAAATACAGAAATACAAAAAGAATAATTAAAATAACCCCTCCCCACAGCCAAGAAAAGAGAAATAAAAATACCCCACTCCCCCACCCTTAAGAGATGACAAAATGAATTTTTTTAAATAATCTCCCCCCCCACCCGTCCTGATATGACCTTATATGTTGCTAGGATGTAAAACAAACAACAAACTTTCAAATGTTTTATGGACATTTGGCAATATTTAGAACAAGAATTAATCTGGGTCTCCCAGTGAGGCCGCACTGATATGACCTTAGATGTTGCTAGGATGTAAAACAACAAACATCAAATAAGTGTCCACTGGTAGGGCTTTCAAACTGGCAGGGCACTCAAACTCCGACATGCTGCAGTTTGCAGTTTGCAGTTTGCAGGGCCTCCGAAAATCCGCGCATGCGCAGAAGCCACGGCCGGGCATCCGATCTGGCCGGGCTTTCAAACCACGACACCGGCAAGTACTTCAATCAATCAGTAGGATACGGCCTTGGACCTGTTGGCCGCTCTTAATTAATACTTGGCGGGGGGGGGGGGGGAGGAGGGTTCGTAACCTTACGACGGTTACCGGCTGCAGGACTGCGGCAATATAGAAAGATACCGATAAATCGGTCCGATCTTTGGATTGCAGATTAAATTTCAGGTGGGACGGTTGTAGAAGCAGGGATCTCTTTACAAGAATTATATGAAGAATTGTTTGGGGCGGGCCCCGGATAACACCGGTCTGGCGGTACCAGTGCACTCATATCCAGCAGCTGGGGGTTCAGGAGGAAAGGATGGGAAAAGGTGGGTTCTGCGGCAAGAAGAAAGCGAGACAGCGAAAAAGTAAAAGGGCCCAACCCAAGCAAACAACTCCCTTGATCATGGTGAGGAGTAATCGCGGGAGAACAAAAAAGGGTAGAGTACAGGAAAGAGAAATGAGGAGAGTTGAGTCGATTGGGCTACCGCGGCCAGTGAGGCATATGTATATATAATTAGTGATTGATTGGTTACTGTTGTCACTGGCATATATACATGTAGCGATTACTCGGTTAATTCGGGTTGTAACTAGCATATTACACATGTATATAATTACTGATTGACTGGTTGATTGGCTTTGTCACTGGCGTTATAAGTAATTAATGATTGATTGCTGTTTGCTGTTCCCACTGTCATATACATATATAATTATTTGTATATGTATGTATATATATATAATTATATATGTATACATACACCCCGTCCTGATATGACCGTAGATGTTGCTAGGCCGTAAAACAACAAACAAACAAAAAATGTATACATGTCTACATGTAATGTTTGTTTGTTGCGGTTTTGCGTCCAATCAACATATAAAATGATATCAGGATGGGTACCTACTTGTGACAGTGTACATCCATGACAGTGCCAATATGACCTTGGACGTTGCTAGGACATAAAACACCAACACTCATAACCGAGGTTCCTGATTGCTGATGTAAAAGCTTGGCGGGTATGCGCGACCATCTGTGTCATGTGACCAAACTCTTGCCAATGGCCTTATCGATAGACTACATCATGGTTCCAGCGGCGCGGTGTATTGTGGGATGTGTCAGAGCAAAACAAACCCGCGAGAAGAACAAGGCACATGCTAATACACTGGGTGCAGCTATGAAATGTGCTAGTTTCAGCTCATCTCAGCACTTGTTTGAAACATAGAATACCAACTAAAAAAAATATATATAATAAATTAAGATATTAATCTTTTATCCAGCATTGCATTTCCATCAATATAATCAGCACATCTTATGCCATGTGCATTTAGATTTAGACAAATTTAGGCACTCAGACTAGTGTTAGAGCCATAGCCAGGGTCAGTTTTACTTATTTTATTCATGTTTTTATTTATATCCTATGGTTAATAGCATATGTAGAAATAGAAAAATTAGTAGGGTTAACCAGATATTGATTATATATTTCTTTGAAACACGTTTTTGTTGACACATTTGATATTTTAATATTTAGAACAATAATTACTTCTGGCTAATCAATGGTGATGTAAGCATCAGCTTGTAAAGTGACTGAAATTGTATGTTTCTTAGCTGAAAATGCTTAATTATGGAGAGTTGTGTCTTAAACATATTCATTATATTATTATATTGCATCCTTCCATCCATGTTTGTGTCAAATTGTTATGCATTTCTATTTATTTTGAATAAAATCAAAGTTTGTCCCTATGCGTATCGGCAAACTCAATGGCCGTACACCTTTGCTTTGCTCCTAATTCCGTTTTCACCGCATGCGCAGTCGGAACCGTGATGTAGTCTATTAGGATGAACTGGTGCAATCATCTACTTACTGGGGGCGCCACTCAGCGGATAGATTTCACACTACGGTCTCGGGTCATAAGTCGGGGAAACACTCCTTGCCTATGAATGCTCATGTTGGATATACAGCTAGTAACTAGCTTCATTTCCATGAAATGTTTTATTTTGCATAGTTTTATTTTCATTAAATGTCTTAGAGAATAAAATTGTTTAATTAAATTTTGTGATGTAGATTTATTTGTATTACGTCTTCAGAATATAAGTGTGTATATTCCTGGAATATCAACGTCCTTATGTCTGTTATATTATATATGTGGGTGTCGGGTGTGTATGGTGTGGGACCGATTTTAAATGGTCCATTTAAAGTGATCAATATAGGTGAGTGGTCGATCTGTTGAGGTGGTCGGTTAGACAGGTTTACTGTATATATAGGGGAGCACCCAGTACATATATACAGTAAACCCGCTCTAACCGACCACATATAGGGGTCAATATAGGTTAGAGCGGGTTTACTGTATATATCGGTTAGACTTAGAGTGGGTTTACTGTATATATAGGGGAGCACCCCCTATAGATACAGTAAACCCGCTCTAACCGACCACCTCCACAGATCGACCACTCCCCTATATTGATCGCTTTAAATGGACCATTTAAAGTCCGTCCCATGGTCGGTCGGTTTAGACAGGTTTTACTGTATATGTATAAATAAATATATATATATATAAATATGTATATATACATGTGTATATGCATATATACATATATATATATATATATAAGTATGTATATATTATATATATTATATAAATGGCGCCAGTGTGGCCAAACCTGAAACTAATTGCTGGCATACTCTAACCGCACTTCGCATATAACAACATATATAAAACTGAATATGATAACCTCCTTGTATAGAACACACACATATATATATATCCAGTGTGTGTGGCGCGAGGGGAGTCCCACCCACCAATTACCCCGACAGCTGGGGGGGGGGGGGGGCACTCCATCAATGCGCCAGGGAGTAATAGATATATGGAGTATATGTCCCACTTGCATTTACACTCGTATAATGCGTTGTGCATCACACACACACACATATATATATATATATAGATATATATATATATATATATATATATATATATCACTGCCAATGGTTACATGGATGCCTTTGCTGTGCATAGTTACATCGGGTTCCAAGAACGGTTTCTAGTTATAAAACCCGATACAACTCCTCTCGCCTGGGTCAGTCGTTTGATTAGAAAACCACGAGGCGACCTTTGCCGCCGGGCACCCATACTACTAACCCCCTAACTCGACACCGGCCACTGACTGAGGGGGAGTTGGTGTCAGGGGAGGTGGGGGCACAGAGGAGGGAGCGAGATGGTTTGTTTGTTGTTGTTTTACGTCCTAGCAACATCTATCTAAGGTTATATCAGGACGAGTACTGACTTGTGACAGTGTGCACTCATGGTGACTTTATAGTGCTGCCCTATGGGGAAACCAGGCTGCCGACATCATGACCCAATATCCCACTCAGTCGCATTATCCTGACACTGAACTAACCAGTCATTGCTCTATCCTAATAATGCCGAGCGTGTGTGTGCAATGTGGGTGTATGGTATGGATGTGTGGTGCATGTGTGGTGTGTATGTTGTGGGTGTGGCGTGTGGTGTGGGTGTGTGTATGGTGGGGGTGTGGAGTGTATGGTGTGTGTGGTGTGGGTGTATGTGTGCATGTGATGTGGGTGTGCAGTGTGTGTGGTGTGGGTATGTGTGTGCATGTGATGTGTGTGTGCAGTGTGGGTGTATGATTTGGGTGTGGGGTGTGCATATGGTGTGTAGTGTGGGTGTATGTGTGATGTGGGTGTGCAGTGTGTGGTGTGGGTGTATGTGCGCATGTGATGTGGGTGTGTGTGCAGTGTGGGTGTATGTTGGTGAGTGTGGTGTGGGTGTATGTGTGCGTGTGGTGTGTGGTGTGGGTGCATGTGTGTGAGATGTGGGTGTGTGTGCAGTGTGTGTATGGTGTGGGTGTGGGCATGGTGTGTGTGTTGTGGGTATGTGTGTGGTGTGGGAGTGTGTGCAGTGTGGGTGTATCGTTTGGGTGTAGGGTGTGTGTATGGTGAGTGTGGTGTGTGTATGTGTGTGTATGTATGTGTGAGGTGGGCCTGTGTGCAGTGTGTGTATGATGTGGGTGTGGGTATGGTGTGTGTGGTGTGGGTGTGTGTGTGGTGTGGGTGTGTGTGCAGGGTGTGTGTATGGTGTGGGGTGTGTGTATGATGTGTGTGGTGTGGGTGTATGTGTGTGTGTTGTGGGTGTATGTGTCCATGTGTTGTAGGTGTGGTTGTATGTGTGCATGTTATGTGGGTGTGTGTGCAGTGTGGGTGTATGGTGTGGGTGTTGGGTGTGTGTATGGTGAGTGTGGTGTGGGTGTATGTGTGTGTGTGATGTGGGTGTGCAGTGTGTGGTGTGGGTGTATGTGTGTGTGATGTGGGTGTGCGCAGTGTGTGTATGTTGTGGGTGTGTGTATGATGTGTGTGTTGTGGGTTTATGTGTGTGGTGTGTGTGTGTGCAGTGTGGGTGTATGGTGTGACTGTGGGGCGTGTGTGGTGTGGGTGTATGTGTGTGTGATGTGGCTGTGCAGTGTGTGGTGTGGGTGTATGTGTGCATTGATGTGGATGTGTGTGCTCTGTGGGTGTATGGGGTGGCTGTGGGGTGTGCATATGGTGTGTGTGGTGTGGGTGTATGTGCGTGTATGATGGGGGTTTGCAGTGTGTGGTGTGGGTGTATGTGTGCGTGTGATGTGGGTGTGTGCATTGTGGGTGTATTTTGTGGGTGTGGTGTGTGATGTGGGTGTGTGTGCACTGTGTGTATGGTGTGGGTGTACATGGTGTGTGTGGTGTGGGTGTATGTGTCATGTGGTGTGGCTGTGTGCAGTGCATGTGTATAGTGTGGGTGTGGGGTGTGTATGGTGAGTGTGGTGTGGGTGTATGCGTGTGTGTGAAGTGGGTGGGTGTGGTCTGGGTGTATGTATGTGTGTGATGTGTGTGTGTGTGTGGTGTGGGTGTATGTATGTGTGATGTGGGTGTGGGCAGTGTGGGTGTATGGTGTGTGTGTGTATGGTGCGTGTGGTGTGGGTGTATGTCTGTGTGTGATGTGGGTGTACAGTGTGTGTGTGGTGTGGGTATATGTGTACGTGTGATCCGGGTGTGTGCAGTGTGGGTGTAAGGTGTTGGTGTGGGGTGTGTATGGTCTGTGTGGTGTGGGTGTATGTGTGCATGTGATGTGGGTGTGCAGTGTGTGGTGTGGGTGTATGTGTGCGTGTGATGTGGTTGTATGTGTGCATGTTGTATGGGTGTGTGTGTGCCATGTGGGTGTATGGTGTGGGTGTGGGGTATGTAAGGTGGATGTGGTGTGGGTGTATGTGTCATGTGATGTGGGTGTGTGCAGTGCGGGTGTGTGGTGTGGGGGGTGTGTATGGTGTGGGTGGTGTGGGTGTATGTGTGCATGTGATGTGGGTGTGCAGTGTGTGTGGTGTGGGTGTGGGTTTATGTGTGCATGTGACGTGGGCATGTGTGCAGTGCGTGTGTCTGGTGTGAGTAGTGTGTGGTGTTAGGTGTGGTGTGGTGTGTGCTGTGTGTGATTGGATAATGACTGCAGTATGTTGGCAGCTTTGCGTTAACGGGGCCACAGTTCCTCCATGGTGCCCACAACTATGTATGGGGGACGAGTTGACCCCCTAGGGCTATTCTCAGGGCGCGTTTAACTAACACATTCAACCAGAGAGGATGGCCGAATGAGTTAGAGCGTCGGTCTCCCGTGTTGGTAGACCATGGGGTCGTGGATCGAGTCAAACCAATGACTTAAAAATTGATACTTGTCGCTTCCTAGCCAGGCGCTCGGCATTATTAGCATAGGGCAAGGACTGGTTGGCTCAGTGTCAGGATAATGTGATTGAGTGGGATATCAGGTCATGGTGCTGGTGGTCTGGTCTCCAAGTGGGGCAGCACTATAAAGTTGCCATGAGTGCACACTGTCACAAGTCGGTACCCGTCCTGATATGACCTTACACGATGTCAGGATGTAAAATTCCAAGAACCAACCAACCAACCATTCCGGTAGGTCGTGGGTTTCGAGCCCACGAGTTCAGACCCGGTTCGAGTCAAACCGATGAATTAAGAATTGATACTTGTCGCTACCTAGCTTGGTACTCAGCATTACTACTACAAGGAGCTGAGGAAGGAAGAACAATTGTCCGTGATTGAAAGTTTCCCCAGTTAATCAACTAATGTATGGTGGAAAAAAACTGTAAATTACAAAACATGTATGTGTGTAACTTGAAAATTATCAAACTGCTGACGTCACTTACTTTCACTGATTCTATCAAATAAATTCCTTAGCCGAATGAAGTGAACATTTGCTTCCCCATGTCGCAGGTCGTGGGATGTGTCGCCATGCGGGTTCAAAGCATGACCAAGTAACTGTTGTACTGGCACTGGAGCGGCGTCGTGTAGCTGTTCGTCCTCGTGGCCTACCGCCTACCGCAGTAATCAGTATTCTGCTGCAAGTTAACCGCAGAATGTTTTATAATGTGTGGGACTGAGCACTTCCTCTGCTGTGACCTCCGAGTTTCGGTGTGGGTGTGGTGGGTGTGGGTGTGGTGGGTGTTGGTGCTGGTGTGGGTGTGGGTGTGGGTGTGGGTGTGGGTGTGGGTGTGGGTGTGGGTGTGCTGGGTGTGGGTGTTGGTGTAGGTGTGCTGGGTGTGGGTGTTGGTGTGGGTATTTGTGTGGGTGTGGATATGGGTGTTGGTGTGGTGGGTGCGGGTGTAGGTGTGGTGGGTTGGTGTGGGTGTTGGTGTGGGTGTTGGTGTGGGTGTGGTGGGTGTGGGTGTTGGTGTTGGTGTGCGTGTGGGTGTGGGTGTGGGTTCGGATCTCCAACCACCACGTGGACGCCTAGCAGGGGGCGCGCCGGGGTTGGTGGTGATGGGCTCGGAGGGTCGGGGGGGGGGGGGGGAGTGGTCGTGACTGGGAAGAGCCAGGGAAAATAAACCTGTTCCATTCCATTCCATTCCAGTTACATCGACTATAATGAGACTCTGTGAGAAGAAACTGGGACCCACTTGTTCTCATATTGTCTCTTCTTGCCATTCTCTTACTTGTCTCTGAACCAGACGGGATGGCCAAATGAGTTAGAGTGTCCGTCTCCCGTGTTGGTAGACTGTGGGATCGTGAGTTAGATCCCTGGTTGAGTCAAACCAATGCCTTAAAAATTGATATATGTCGCTTTCTAGCCAGGTGATCGGCATTATTAGGATAGGGCAAGGACTGGTTGGCTCAGTATCAGGATACTGTGACTGAGTGGGATAGCAGGTCATGGTGCTGGCAGCCTGGTCTCTCAGTGGGCAGCAGTATAAAGTCGACTTGAGTGCGCACTGTCACAAGTCGGTAACCGTCCTGATATGACCTTAGTTGATGCTAGGATGTAAAACAACAACAAACAAACAAACTTCCCTGTCCTCTCCATCTCCCCTCTCTCTCCCCCTCTCTCTCCATATCTCTCTCTCCCTTGCTCTCCCTCGGCACCCCCTCTCCCTCTCTCACTCTGCCATTCTCTCATATTATTAGATCCAACCACATAATGCAATGGGTCGTGGGTTCGAATCCTGGTCGAGTCAAACCAATGACTTTAACATTGATACTTGTCGCTTCCTAGCCAGGTGCTCAGCATTATTAGGATAGGGCAAGGACTGGTTGGCTCAGTGTCAGGATAATGTGACTGAGTGGGATATCAGGTCATGGTGCTGGCGGCCTGGTCTCCCAGTGGGGCAGCACTATAAATTTGCAATGAGCATGCACTGTTACAAGTCGGTACCCGTCCTGATATGACCTTAGATGTTGCTAGGATGTAAAACAACAACAAACAAAGTTCCTTGTCTGCTCCATCTCCCCCTCTCTCTTCATACCCCCACCTCTCTCCCTCGCTCTCCCTCGGCACCCCCCCCCCCTCTCCCTCTCTCCCTCTCCCATTCTCTCATATTATTAGATCCAACCACATAATCCAATCAAAATGAAAATAGTCGATCAGTAATTAAAATATAAACTACATCTGAGAGATGTTGTATGGGTGACAGCAGACGACATTTGAACAAGGCAGACGACAATGTAAAAAGTCAATAGTAATTGAGATAATTGCACGACGAATGGTGAGTGAGCTGGTGGCGATGTGGGGGTGGTGGTGGTTGGGTGGTGCTGGTGATAATAAGTGTGTGGGGGTGGGGGTGGGGGTGGGGTGATGGCAGGTCTGGTTACTAAGATAATAAGTGTGTAATTAATGCAATTATGACTTGAAGCTGAGCGTGCAACGTCTATATGTATGTTATCTTCTACACTGGCAAGACCCACTGTACACGCGACTACCCGCACCTACCCGCAGCCACCCGCACCTACCCGCACCTACCCGCACCCACCCCCACTCCCCGTCCCCCGCCCGCTCCCCGCACCCACCCGATGCTCTGCGCATGCCCAGCCTTACTTCCGGCCTGAAGTCGCGGTCCCATTAAAGCTGCATTATCACAGCATTATCAAAACCAAGACACTTGCCCAGGTTTGATTCTAGAGAGCATGCGGGAGATCGGGAGTTCGGTTCCCAGTCGAGTCAAACTAGGGTGTTATAAAATTGATACTTGCCGCTTCCTAGCCGGGCGCTCTGCATTATTAAGATAGGGCAAGGACGGGTTTGGCTCAGTGTCAGGATAATGTGACTGAGTGGGATATCAGGTCATGGTGCTGGCTGCCTGGTCTCTCAGTGGGGCAGCACTATAATTTCACCATGAGTGTGCACTGTCTCAATTCGGTACCTGTCCTGATATGACCTTAGATGTTGCAGGAATGCTAAACCCAAAAGACCAACCAACATATCTAATTTAGATACCGGTGCACTTATTAACTATGTGTTGCTGCATAGAAGGGAATACGAAACCAATTTAATAACCTATTACTAGTACTAGGACTGGTTAGCTCAGTGTCAGGATAATGTGACTGAGTGGGATATTGGGTCATTGTGCCAGTGGCCTAATTTCCCAGTGGGTCAGCACTAGAAAGTCACCATGAGCACACACTGGGACAAGTCGGTATCCATCCTGATATGACCTTAAATGTTGCTAGGACATAAAACAACAACAAACAACAAACAAACTGCTGAAGACATGCTTTCACTTCAAATATCTCCAAAATTAGCCACATCAATTTGTTTAAGTTAATCTAAAAAGTCAAATAGATTATAATGATCAGTCAACTGTATTTTTCTCCGAAAATGGCAGAAACTAAAAATCATCGGACTATGCAACTTTTATACGACACGCGACAAGCGATATACGACATGCGACATAAGATATGCGACAAACTATGAGCGATGTGTGACCTACAATATGCAACTTGCGACGAGCTTTTGTGACATGCGGTGCACTTTATGCGACATGCGACTTGCCACATGCGATGCACTATATGTGACTTGCAACGTCCTATATCCAACATGCGACTTGCGACGTGCTATATGCAACACATGACAATCGACTTGCGATGTGCTATATGCGGCATACAACATACGGCATGCAGCTTGTGACATGCAATGTGTGACATGGGCATTGACACAATTGGCGTTCATGCCAGGTGGTTCAACATGCGACACACTATATCCTACATGCGACTCATGACATACAACGCACTATATGTGACATACGACATGCAACTTGCGACACGCTATATGTGGCATACGACATGCAACATGCGACTTCCGACTTCCTCCATATGATGCGCGACGTGGGCATCGACACAAATTGGTGGTCTAGGCAGGTGCTTCGACATGCGACGCACAATATCTGACATGTGACTTGCAACATACGACACACTATATGTGACATATGACATGCGACTTGCGACACACTATATGTGGCATATGACAGGCGACTTGCGACTTCCGAAATACGACGCGCAACGTGGGCATCGACACAATTGGCGGTGTAGGCAGGTGGTTCGACATGCGATTTGTGACATACGACACACTATATGCGACATACGACATACAACTTGCAACGTGCTATGTGTGACACACGACACGCGACATGCGACTTGCGACTTGCGACATACGACGTGGGCATCGACACAAATTGGCGGTCTAGGCAGGTGGTTCGATTTTCGCACTCTGACTCGCGTGCAAACAATCATGACCAGTGCGTTTTTACACGCAGATTGTACATGGAGACAGATACTAATGCCTAGTACACACCTCCCGTATAGGATTCACGCACTAAAACTCGCGACTCGACCCGACCCGCTTAAAACTGAAAATGGGCCGTTTCGTTTTTCGAATCGCGAATCGCAATCGTAAACGGCCGCTTTTAGCACTATCGCAATCGCTAGGTGTGCGCGTGAGCGCACACCAAGCGATTTTTGTGGGCGAAACGGGCAGTTTTCGATCATATACGGAGGTGTGCGCACACAAACGGTAGGTGTGTACCAGGCATTAAGCTGCATAGTCCGATAGTTTTGAGGTTCTCTCATTATTCTGAGATAAATATATTGAATTGATTGTTATTATCTACCTTACTTCAGTTTGAAGACATTTTTATTTTAAATGGCTAACTTTGGATATATTTAAAGTGTAAACATGTAAAATTACATTTTGGCAAGTACGCCAACACTCTGACACCATAGGCTTATGCAGGAACAGGTTGTATCAAATTGACTCAGCATTCCCTTCTATGTCGCAGCATATACTTAATAAATGCATCAGTATCTAAGTTCGATATCCAGAATCAAATCTAGATAAGTGTTCTGGAATAAAAAAAGTTGATGCTTCATCAGACTATGCAGCTTAAAATTTCAAGTCACATATCAGAAATATATATGGAGCACATGCCACATATAATACATTTACTCCATACAGCACATTTTGTATAACCTTAATGAAATGTTGGCTTTAAAATAAGTAGTTGTTGCACAATTTGAACCCCTAAATTTACATGTTTGTTTTGTTTTAGTTTTTTTTTCTTGAAGATTTATACTGCCTATCATGGATAAGTCTGAATAGACTTGTTTTCACCATTAGACAGTTTGTCGATAGAAAGCACAAGTCTACACTTTTACCGACCCAAGGGATTTTTAACCTCCCACACCACATAGACATGGTATGAGAGCAACTGGCCTTTGATGACGCTGTAAGTTATACACAGCAGTGAAAATCCAAATTGGCAGAGATGGGGGGGCACGGGGAATAGAACCACCGACCTTCAGATTAGGAGTCCGACCTGGAAAAAAGTCAGACACTCTAAACACTCCACCACAGAGAACACGTGGGGTCAAACCAATGACGTACAACATTTATATGTATTACCACCTACCCTGGCATTCGGCATTAATAGGATATGACAAGGAGCAGTAGAATGAGGAAGAACAATTGTCCGTGATTGAAATCCACCCTGCTTAATCATCTAATAGATAAACAAGATTGTTTAAATATTACAAAAATAAATTAAAAATCTTCAAATAATATCCAAAGTGTCATATAGGATATGGATATCAATGATTAAATATTGTGTAGCCACAACACGTGACCACTGACACAAAACACGTGACATTCTAAACCAGGCAGCACAATTACCGAGGTGTGCTCTTTGTTCAATTGACGGAATTAAATTAAATCCGTTAAGTTAAATTGCTAACGAAGAACATTCTTTAGCAATGTTCAGAGTTATGCCTTTATGGAACTGATATGGCGCGAGTATATTTGTTCTCGGCCTCCTCTCCCACATGCCCACTTCTCCTTCACACCCCCACCCCACCCCACCCAACCCCACCCCACATCAATAATAACAAACTAAACACGCACCAGGGGGAGCATCGGATATTATTTAAAGGCCAGCTGTACGAAATAGATAACAATGTCTCAATATCTGCGTCCCACATCCCCCCCCCCTCACCACTCAGACACACACCCTCACACACACCCTCACACACATGCCCTGACACACACCCTTACACACACCCTCACACACACACCCTTACACACACCCTCACACACATACTGTGACACACATACCCTGACACACACACCCTGACACACCCACCCTGATACACCCCCTGACACACACACCCTGACACACACACCCTGACACACATACCATGACACACCCTAACACACACACTCACACACGCCCTCACACACACCCTCACACACCCTGACGCACACCCTGACATACTTCCTCATACACCCTCTCACACACACCCTCCCACACACCCTCCCACACACCCTCCCACACACCCTCACACACCCTCGCACATACACCCTCACACACCCCCTCTCATATACCCACTCACACCCACCCACCCACACACACCCTCACACAACCTCTCACACACACCCTCAACCCTCCTCTCACACATACCATCACACACACCCTCACCCCCTCACACACACCCCCTCACACCCCCCCACTCACCCTCACACACATACCCTGACACACACCCTCACATGCCCTCACACAATCTTACAAACATACACACATATCCATACACACATACTCACACACATGCTCACCCTGTTTTTTACCGATACATTTCCCAGGGTTGGATATTTATCACATCATATGGCTACAATGTTCTGGTAGATATGGCATTGTGACATGATAACCATACAATTTTGTAAAGCATTCATATATATATATATATATCCCACAATGCAACGCGCCGCTGTTTTTAAACGATCAAATCACATTTCAGAGGCCCTCGGATATTGAACCTTGTATGGGATATGCGTCGTTTCATGGTAAATGGGCCCAATGGACTTTCCAATATGTAATGGTCAAAAACAATTATGGAAAGAGTAGAGGAGGTATTTTATTTATAGAATTGGTATTCTTACACTTTGGAGACATATATATGAAAGAATGAAGGCCTAAAGTGACTTAGTGAAAAAAAAAAGCCAACCTTTTCATTCCGAAAATATTGTGTTTTAAAGGCATAAATTTGTGACATGGAGAATTAGGACTTTTTTTAAAGCCTACTAGACCTATATTTTGCATAGAATATTACCTGTTAGTCAATGAAATAATAAAAGAAGACTCTTACTTGAAATCAATATTCATTTGGCATGCATATATATTTTTATATATCTAATATTCCAACTGGTTCTGGACATAACTGTTGTGTCCCCATGCTTGTCCCTTGCTTGTTACATTCGGAAATATGTTATCCTGGGAATACCAGAGCTTCCGTAAAGAAAACAGTTGCTATTGTTGCTTGTGTAAGGCTATTTTCTAGTATCGTGGCAAGTAATATCATTTTTCTACAAAGCTTTATGAAAAAGAATTGAATTATTTGGTGTGTCCCCTTCTATTGTGTTACGTCCACAACTCAAAATTGGGGGGAATATAATCATCCTATTCAGATTTCTTTACAATGCATTTCTATACTTAGGGGACCACAATGTAAAAATGAATTGTTTATGCAATAAATTTGATTAAATAATTGATTTGATTAATAAATCCACAGTTGGGGCTGGCTATTCAATTAGTTCTTGTTTTTCTTACAAAATGGCAACCTCAACTATCTTGTCCTTCACATTACCACGGTATATATGGACAAGAGTTGGCTACTCATTGAAACAATTATAAAAATACACAATATTCATTTCTGACCCCCAAGTAGTGTTACACTTTGGCCCCATTTAATACAAATGAAGTTCATACACAAAGAAATGACAAATGCCATTCAAGCCAAAATGAAAGTGTGACTACCAGATTTGAGCTGAATCTGACATCATTCAAATAATCACATCCATTTGTCTCCTGTACTATTTGCCACATGCTCTACAGGATCCATTACCCAATATGAAATTGATTGACTTTATCTGTAAAACACAACAAATTATATTTCGCAGAGAACAACTGAACTTGATTTATCAGTTTTTTTTATGCCGGAACTCTTCAAATATTTTGAAAAGTAAAGTAAGGCTTGTTTTATTTAGCGACAGCCTCTAGAGCACATTGATTTTCATATCATCGGCTATTGGATCACAAGCATATGGTCATTTTTCTTTGGAGGAAACCCGTTGCCCCCACATAGGCTACTCTTTCCGATAAGCAGCAAGGGGTCTTTTATATGCACTTTCCCACAGACAGGACGGTACATACCACAGCCTTTGAATTTGATGAACCAGTCGTGGAGCACTGTTTGGAATGTTTTGGAACAAATACAAATAACCATGGTGGGAGGGGGGGTACAGAATTACAACATAGGTAATGAGGACACTGTGTTAAACCTCGGCATGACTGGGCTCTCATTACCCTTTGATTACACGCAGATAACCCGGCGCCGAGTCACCAACACTCAGATAACCATGGCAACCGGTGAGTGCTGCGTCTGTTTTATTTTATTTTATTTTGTCATTTTATTTTATTTTGTTATTTTATTTTATTTTGTTATTTTATTTTATTTTATTTGTTATTTTATTCTATTCTATTCTAGAGTCAGTTTTACTTATTTTATTCATGTTTTTATTTATATCCTATGGTTAATGACATATGTCAAACTAGAAAATTAGTAGGGTTAATCAGATATTGGTTATATATTTCTCTGAAACAAGTGTATCTCGACACATCTGGCATTTTAATATTTAGAACAAGAATTAATAATGGTGATGTGGATATCACTGATTGTTTTGTGTGGAATTGTCCGTTTCTTAGCTCAAAATGTTTAACTATGGCTAGTTTTGTCTTAGCTATTTTCATCAGATCATTATATGGCATGTGTGCATACATGTTTTTGCCAAATTGTTATGTATTTCTATTCATTTTGAATAAAATTGAAGTTTTTCCTTACACATATTGACAAACTCAATGGCCATTCGCATTTGCTTTGCTGCCAATGGCATTTTCAGCGCATGCGCAGTCGGAACCGTGATCCCGTCTATCGTCCTGCAGTCCCCCCCCTTTTCCGGGTGGGGGTGGGGCCCCCATCATGCACTGCTCCGCCTCCTGCTCGGGGCCTCCTAGTCTTCAATCGCTTTATATATGCAATATAGGAATATATATATATGCAATTCATCAGTGCTGAGAGTGATCTGTTCCAGATTAACATTTAGATGTTGTTACTCACGTAATAACAGCTAATGGCACCCAGTACCGGCACCCAGTACCCGCGCTCAGTACCGGCACCCAGTACCAGCACTCAGTTCCATCACCCAGTACCGGCACCCAGTACCAGCATCAGTACCATCACCCAGTACCATCACCCAGTACCGACATCCAGTACCATCACCCAGTACCGGCACCCAGTACCAACACCCAGTACCATCACCCAGTACCAACACCCAGTACCAACACCCATCACCCAGTACCAGCAACCAGTACCAACACCCAGTACCAACACCCAGTACCCAGTATCAGCACCCAGTACCAGTACCCAGTACCAACACCCAGTACCAACACCCAGTACCGGCACCCAGTACCCAGTACCAGCACCCAGTACCAGCACAACTCCAAGTTGAAAGCAGCAAACCGAGCCATCTGGCACATAATAAGGGAGATCGGTAGGGGGGGGGGTGACCCAGTCTGAGTATGATTCATTTGATAATTCCAATGGTTAATTGCCTCATTATAATTACCAAAATTGCGCCTCCATGTGCGTATTGTAAACACTGTGTGTAGATTGAGTAACTATAAGCACTTAATCACAATGGTTGGACGCATCCTGTTCAAAGATCAGTTAAAGTTGCATAGTACGATGGTTTTGAGTTGATGTCTTTTTCTGAGTTAAATATATTAGGTTAATAGTTATTATCTACCTTAGTTTAGATTAAAGCTGCATAGTCTGATGAAATATCAAATTTTCAAAACCAAACCAATTATCTAGATTTGGTTTTTAATATCTAACTTAGATACTGATGCACTTAATAAGCATTTGTTTCTGCGTAGAAGGTAATACTGAGTCAATTTAACAGAACCTGTTACTGCAAAAGTCTATGGTGTCCAAGTTTTGGCAAGTTTGCCAAAACTAATTTTCCATGTTTGCACTCAAAATATCTAAATAGTTTACCATTAAAAATAAAAGTAACTTTGAACTAGTGTAAAGTAGATACTAGTGATCGATCTAATATATTTATCTAAAATAAAACCAGAAATTCAAAACCATCGGACTTTGCAACTTTAAAACAAGTGTGATTTAAAATGACTAATTTCAGAGATATTTGAAGTGCAAACATGCACTATTAATGTTGGCAAGCACGCCAAAACTCTGACACCACAGGCTTCAGCAGTAACAGGATCTATTAGATTAGCTTAGTATCCCCGTCTGTGTGGTGACGCATGTTTAATAAGTGCAGCAGTATCTAAGTTAGATATGTAGAATTAAATCTAGATAATTGCTTCAGTTTTGAAAATGTGATGCTTTTATCAGACGGACTATGCAGCTTTAATTAACTTTGCTTTTTGTTGTGTGTTTACATTAGTTTCTTTAGATGGACACAGTTGACCTATGATTACCAATACAGTATAACCCCGTTAAACCAAGCTCGGTTAAACCAAACGATCGGTTAATCCAAACTTTTGTTGGTGGCCTGTCAAAATACTACCATTTATCATATAAAAAAGTTGGTTAAACCAAAGCCGGTTAATGCAAATTATCGGTTAATCCAAACAAAATTGTCAGACCCCAGGCTACTTCCGGAATGGTTAAACCAAACTTTCATGTGGTTATATGGTCAGAGTCAACTTTTTTATATGATAAATGGTAGTAACAAAGTTTGGATTAACCGATCATTTGGTTTAACCGAGCTTGGTTTAACGGGGTTATACTGTATATACATAAATAACAATAATCAAAGTGTCCACATACATTGTATATTACATATGCAATACATGCTTACCCAAAGTCAAAATCGAAGCCAACGCTCGGTTAAACAAAGGATTGGTTAAGCCAAACAAATTTGTAGGGTCCTTTCAAGTTTGGTTTAACGGGTTATACTCAAACTGGTAATCTGTTGTTGTAATTGGTGAATGATTGAATGTGTCATGGGTGCATAAGTCCTAATACCCCTGTCACACTATGACGTAACGAGCCAATGTAAGCCTGACATCCTCACATTTTGTCATTATGTTGACGTACGTTGGGTTACGTTATGATGACGTCAGAATGACGTTAGACTGACATTGAGCTATGTCACGTTACATCATGTTACGTCGGCGCGTGTCAACGTTTTGAACCTGTTCAAAACTTTCGACGTAACTCAAACGTAAGGGTTTACGTTCGCCGTATGTTCTGTACACATTCGGCGAACATCAATGACGTTAAACGGACATTAGTCAAACGCTGCTCACTACGTTCCACTACGTTGACCCACATTAAAGCCGGTGGAAACATCCATGCGGCGTAATGGGAACGTCAAAAGAACGTCAGGAGAACGTCAGCTGAACATCAGGAGAACGTACGCCCAATGTACGTCCAACGTACGTTCAGCCTTTCGCCACCATGACATCACATAACATAAAGCGGCGTAGTTCTGGCGATGGAATAACGTACATAACGTTCCGTGAGCATAATTACGTTGCCCTCTCTCGTTGAATGACGCTATCACTATGCTTTACCGACGTTACGCTCTCGTCAACTACACTGCATCCACGTTCAACTTGTGCCCAAATATGCATACTATGCCGAGAAGTTCAACATTTTTCACGTTCTCCCTACGCTGACATCCTTACGTCGTAGTGTGACAGGGCCTTAAAACCGTCAAGCTGCATCGTCCAATGAAAGCATAATATTTTCGAATAAAAAGCGCTTAAGATTTGATTCTACATATTCACCTTAGATAACTTATTAAACATGTCACCATTCATATGAGAAACTGTGGATTAAATAGACCTTTTCCACGAGGCATTCAGCGTGAGCCGAGCCGTGACTCCCAACTTTAGTTCTTACCCCCAGCATCAGAGCTAGGGCAGGTTGGTGGTGGAAATTCTCTATAAGGCCTTTTCCGCAGAGCGTGCTGCACAGTGAGCTATTCTCCAGAGCAGTAGTTCTTCCACTGCCGTCAGAGGGCGGGGTGATGGTAGAAATGGTTTATTTACATATATTTACATATATTTAAAGTTGCATAGTGCGATGATTTTGTGCTTCTGTCATTTTTCACAGATACATAGATCAGATTGATCATTATAATCTACTTTACTTTAGTTTGGAATAACTTTTATTTTAAATTGCTAACTTTTGAGATATTTGAAGTGCAAACATGTCAAATTAGTTTTGGTAAGTACGGCAAAACTCTTACACCATAGGCTTCTGTCGTAAGAGGTTTTATTACATTGACTCAGTTTTCCCTTCCATGGAGAAACACATGTTTTTTTTTTCTTGAAGATTTATACTGCCTGTTATGGATAAGCCTGAATAGGCTTGTTTTCACCATTAGACAGTTTGTCGATAGAAAGCACAAGTCTACACTTTTACCGACCCAAGGGATTTTTAACCTCCCACACCACATAGACATGGTATGAGAGCAACCGGCCTTTGATGACGCTGTAAGTTATACACAGCGGTGGAAATCTAAATTGGCAGAGATGGGGGCATGGGGAAATGAACCACCGATCTTCCGATTAGGAGTCTGACCTAGGAAAAAAGCCAGACACTCTAACCACTCCACCACAGAGAACACCAATGTTTAATAAGTACTCACTATCTAAGTCAGATATGCAGAATCAGATGTGGATAATTGTTTCGGTTTTGAAAATAGGCTTCTACAGAAACAAGTCTTATTAAAATGACTCATATAATTGGTTCAGTTTTGAAAATGTGATGTTTTCATCCGACTATGCAGCTTGAATAACGTAGTAAAATCTGTTCAACTATAAACATATCAGAACTATTGGTGTGCATTTATCCCAATAGTCGTGACTCCATCTTGTGCTTAATCAGAGTTCTAGGAACCAGTGACCAGGAGGACGTTCATTTCCGGTTGTAGCTGCGCTGCTTTCTCAGAACCGGAAAAGGGAGTGGCATCCGGCCTTCTAAACCCTCAAGTTGAGTGCTGCCAACTCTCACGAAATTCCCGTCAGAGTCATGGAAATTTATGTTTCTAATCAGTCACCTCACGAGTCATTGATCAATCCCGAAATCCCACGAATTGTTGTACTTTTGTACAAAATCCCATGAATTTCAGTACTTTTGTAAGAATTTCTGTACTTTTGATTAAATACAAGTGAACATCATGTTATAAGGACGATAACATATGGAAATGCTCTCAAATACTGAAATAGCCCATGAGTGGGACGTAGCTCAGGCGGTAGTGTCTACCTGTGAAGGTTTGGGTCGTCTGATCGATCATGCTCAGTGGACACATTTGCAGTCTGGGCTATTTTCCGTTCCAACCAGTGGCCCACAACTGGTTCATCAAAGGATGTGGTATGTGATGTCCTGTCTGTGGGAAAGTGCATATGAAAGATCCCTTTCTGCTTATCGGAAAGAGTAGCCTATGTGGCAGCAGCAGGTTTCCTCCACAAAGTGATATGTCAGAATGACCATGTGGTTGACATCCAATAGCCGATGATTAAAATCAATGTGCTCTAGAGGCATCGTTAAATAAAACAATCTTTTTATTTTTTCAAATAGTCCATCTTAAAGGCATTTTTTAGGGGTATTCTACCCCCCCCCCCCAGACCCACCCTAGTCAGCTCGCGGCTTCCTCCACTCGGGTTCCATACCCGCAATGCAAAACCTCAAGGATTCTGAGGATCTCCAGGTTGGCAACACTGCATGTGTTGTGGCTTTTCAATCACTCCTTACTTAAACTTCCTACCCCTGCCATATTTCCGGTTCATCAGGTCTGGCCAACACCACGTTGCAAGGCACAGTGAAAGGGTGAAGAAGACAAGACAGACAAAGGAAGCGATGGGAAGACAACATCATTGAAATGGCCAGGCTAAAGCTAAGATTCCTTACACGCGGTATGCGGTATGTGGTATGCGAATGCGGCAACAAATCGAAACGCCTTGAAGTCAATGGGCTACTTTAAAAAAAAGAAGATTTTAATTTATTTTTATTTTTATTGAGGCTATATTTATACTGTCCATAGCATGTAAGCCCGGGTACCCAGGCTTGTTTTCAATGCTGGTCAGCTGTAGTTTTGGTGTTGTCTTACCAAGCAGTAGCTGCTGATAAGTTATTTGATTGTCTGCATTTCAGTAGCAGATAGATAGTCTGTTGGTATGTTTAGTAGCCTATGTTAGTTTTTGGAGTTTTTTTTGGGGCCCTCTTGGCATTGTATTTTTCTTCTATTCTTATTACTATGTTAGTTGTTTTCTTAAGGTTCTATGTTAGTGTTTTGGAGTTTTCTTGGGAAGAGTTTTCCGCTTTTTCTACTTAATTCTATACTAGTATTCTACTTAATTCCTTACACGCGGTATGCGAATGCGAATGCGAATGTGGCAACTCGATCGGTCCCTGTTGCGATCGGTTCGGCATGCGGCATGCAGCATGCGCTATGCGAATAAAAACCTCAGTCGCACATGTCCATTAGTTTTAGATGAGGAGAGGCGACTGATCATTATGGAACGGTCACACACAGGGGTGTGGAGGGGAAACATATGGTAGTGGTGGTGTTGGGGTTAAGGGTTGGTAAAAATGCTACCATAGCCACAGAAATATGAATACTTATCTATAATTTGGTAATTATAAAGGTAGGAACCCCCATGTGACGTACCAAAGAGGTACATAGATATAAATGCCATATTAGGTCATATACAGTGCAGTATGGAGTATACTTGTTTATTTTTATTTTTTAAATATAGCCAGTCAAGTGCCGCATGCTGCATACTGCATAGAAGGAATCCTCCCATTTGCATACCGCATGCCGCATACCGTGTAGAAGGAATCTTAGCTTTAGAGTTTGGCAAGTCCCAGAGGGCAGGGGACCACAGGGGGAAATGGAGAAAACTAGTTGAAAAGTCAACTGTGGTGCCCCAGTGAACATCGTCGTCAAGGGATTGATGGTAATGATGATGATGATGATGACCACTGTCCTTGAAGCTCACACTCCTTATCAATAGGGTACCTACTTTTAATACAATCAGGAAGAAGGTGGTAACACCCATGGCTTTCATTATTATAAGAGTGGTCTGATACAGAGATGTATGTATTGTATAAACCTATTTTATGCACATGTTATTAAATGTACAGGAAAGGGGGCGGTTTTAACACTCTTGGCATTTATCATGAGAGTCATTTGAGGGAGAGATTTATGTATTGTATACAAAACATTTTATGCGCATGTTATTAATGTGCAAATCAAACTGGTCCCCAGTCCCTCCCTCCCTCCCTCCCTCCCCCTCCTCTCGTTATTTGAGACCGGGCGTGTTGGCTGAACCGGTAGAGCGCGGGCCTCGCATGCAGAAGATCGGGAGTTTGGTTCCCGGTCGAGTCAAATAAATTACTTATAAAGTTGATACTTGTCGCTTCCTAGCCTGGTGCTCGGCATTAACAGGATAGGGCAAGGACTGGTTAGCTCAGTGTCAGGATAATGTGACTGAGTGGGATATTGGGTCATGGTGCTGATGGCCTGATTTTCCAGTGGGGCAGCACTATAAAGTCGAGATGAGTGTGCACTGTCACAAGTCGGTACCCATCCTGATATGACCTTAAATGTTGCCAGGACGTAAAACTCCAACAACCAACCAACCTTATTTGGGAGAGGTGTCCTCTAGCGGAGGGTCACGTGATGCTTCCTTCAGTGTTGATGTTTATAGCCCACCCCTGTGCGCGCCTATCACAGTCGTGATTAGTACCACCACGTGGTTTGTGAGCATGTGTTGTCTATTTACAAAACACCCACAGAGTAGTTGCTATGGGGACCGGCCTATAAATCACAGGCTTTGGCCTGTTTAGATAGGAATCATACACGATATGGGAGTTATGAG
>CM059196.1:4430496-4460094 GCA_030323885.1 Branchipolynoe longqiensis
ACTGAATGTGAACATTTTGGTTTACGGTGACCTAGTTCAGTACCTGGATGCGATCACTGACTGCGTACATTTTGGTTTACGCTGACCTAGTTCAGTACCTGGATGCGATCACTGACTGTGAACATTTTGGTTTACGGTGACCTATTTCAGTACCTGGATGCGATCACTGAATGTGAACATTTTGGTTTACGGTGACCTAGTTCAGTACCTGGATGCGATCACTGACTGCGTACATTTTGGTTTACGCTGACCTAGTTCAGTACCTGGATGCGATCACTGACTGTGAACATTTTGGTTTACGGTGACCTATTTCAGTACCTGGATGCGATCACTGAATGTGAACATTTTGGTTTACGGTGACCTAGTTCAGTACCTGGATGCGATCACTGACTGCGTACATTTTGGTTTACGCTGACCTAGTTCAGTACCTGGATGCAATCACTGAATGTGAACATTTTGGTTTACGGTGACCTAGTTCAGTACCTGGATGGGATCACTGAATGCGTACATTTTGGTTTACGCTAACATAGTTCAGTACCTGGATGGGATCACTGAATACATACATTTTGGTTTACGCTGACCTAGTTCAGTACCTGGATGGGATCACTGAATGCGTACATTTTGGTTTACGCTAACATAGTTCAGTACCTGGATGGGATCACTGAATGCGTACATTTTGGTTTACGCTAACATAGTTCAGTACCTGGATGCGATCACTGAATGCGTACATTTTGGTTTACGCTAACATAGTTCAGTACCTGGATGCGATCACTGACTGCGTACATTTTGGTTTACGCTGACCTAGTTCAGTACCTGGATGCGATCACTGACTGCGTACATTTTGGTTTACGCTGACCTAGTTCAGTACCTGGATGGGATCACTGAATGCGTACATTTTGGTTTACGCTAACATAGTTCAGTACCTGGATGGGATCACTGAATGCGTACATTTTGGTTTACGCTAACATAGTTCAGTACCTGGATGCGATCACTGACTGCGTACATTTTGGTTTACGCTGACCTAGTTCAGTACCTGGATGCGATCACTGACTGTGAACATTTTGGTTTACGCTGACCTAGTTCAGTACCTGGATGCGATCACTGAATGCAAACATTTTAGTTGACACTGACCTAGTTCAGTACCTGGATGCGATCACTGAATGCAAACATTTTAGTTGACGCTGACATAGTTCAGTACCTGGATGCGATCACTGAATGTGAACATTTTGGTTTACGGTGACCTAGTTCAGTACCTGGATGGGATCACTGACTGCGTACATTTTGGTTTACGCTGACCTAGTTCAGTACCTGGATGCGATCACTGACTGTGTACATTTTGGTTTACACTGACATAGTTCAGTACCTGGATCGGATCACTGAATGCGTCAGGTGCCTACATCTCCAGCGAGAAACTATGCGTACGATCCCGGACTGAGCAAAATTAAAGACTTACAAAATGGATACTTCACACTACTTTGCTTGGTGTTTGGCATTGCTAGGATAGAACCAGGACTGGTTTCGCTCATTGCCAGGATAATATAAAAGCTGTGAGAGCAGTACATGTTTTAAACCAAAAGAATGATCTATTTTAAATTCTACACGGACACGTGTGCCCAACCTGCTTCCCGCTGTAGACTCACCGTGTGTCTCATGATGTACACCGCCACCCTGCCCTCTTCGTAAACGCGGCTCTTGTGCAGTGGCGCCCCCACGAGGAGGTCGTCCAAACCATCGTGGTTCACGTCGGCCACACAGAGGGCAGCACCGAAGTACTCCCCGAGCTGCGTCCCGTCCAGAGTCGCCTTGAGGTCAAACCGGCCCATGTACACCACCACCTGCACACACGCACATGGACACACTGAGTGTTGGGGTTTTACATCCGGGCAACATCTAACTCTAAGGTTTTCTATCTATTTACAATGTAATGTAAACGGCCGGAAGACCAGTGCCTCGGCGATGAAAAAATGTATGTTCTGATGAATAAACTGTTTGACCAACAACAACAAAAATATCAGGACATACAGACAAACACATTATTTGTTGCGGTTTTATCTAAGGTAACATCTAAGGTCATATCAGGAAACACACAGTTTGTTCTCTCTCCCTCTCTCTCTCTCTCACTCTCTCTCTCTCTATATATATATAATAGTTAACTACATAAATGAACAAGGAAGACATGATAGTGGGTTAGAGTGTATTTTCTCTGGCTAGAGGAACAAACGCCCCTTGCCTAAAAAGAACAAATTATCAGCGGTAAGTGAGTAGGACAATGAGCAGGCGAGCGGTGGTGCCACCGATGGAGCTGAGTAGGTGAGGTTCCAGCACCCGATCACTGGTGTGTGGGTGCTAGGATAGTATAGTTGTATGTGTTATTATACTCGTATAATTCGTATACAGCATATTTATATTTCCAGTGCGCAATTGACAGTATTCGCAGCAATGGTAGCGGTGTGGGGGGGGGGGGGGCGCTGGTGGCGCCACCTGTTCCACCGTGAAGAGATTTTCAAATTCAAATACATCCTATGTTAGTCACATTAAAGCACTGTTACTTCAAACTAAAGTAAGGTAGATTATAACGGTCAATCTAACATTTATCTCAGAACGGAACAGAAACTCAAAATCATCGAATTGTGCAACTTTAAAGTCGCTTGAACGTTCAACCAAGAGAAGTCCATAAGTCTTGCTCTCTTACTTTACGTTGTAAGGTCAACAAAGGTCAACCTACCCGGCCGTGAAGGTCAATCTTCGGACCTCCAGCAACGTAATATGTTGCATCATCGCCGTAAAATTTTCCTGACGACACTGCATAACCTGGAGACAAAAATGCAGCAAAGATAAACTAAATAATCCCTTCTATCTTGTCGAGTGATTGGCATACATAGGACAGAATGCATTCTGAAGAGGGTCCTTCTGTACACATGTGAAGATTTGGAATTCAAATCTATTTCAAGGCAGTTTTTGTCATATCAGAATCAGACTATTTTCATCTGGATTTAAGAAAGAAACGACACTGACAAATGGCGATTTCAAACTGATTCAGATCAATAGGGACAGTTTAATGGAATTCAAGGCTCTTTAAAACTAATTCCCCAAAATAGGTTAAATTTAATGCTTTCCAAGGCCTTGAAATGGGGCAAATGAGGTTTTCAAGACTTTTCAAGAGTTTCCATGCCCAAGACTTGCCATTCTCTGCAATTGAAATTCCCCTTGCTTAACCAACAAATAAATGTTTGTGTTCAATCCCACACACAAACCAGTAACTACATAGAGAACAACCCTAAACAACAAGCAAGTAAGCTATAACCCTAGATATTCTAACCCTAGATATCTTAACCCGATGTAATTTTTTATTTATTTTTGGTTCATTAGTTGTTTAAGCAGGGGAAATTTCAGTCGCAGGCGATTGGTCTTCCTCATTCCACTGCTCCTTGCCCTATCCTAATAATGATGAGCACCTGGCTAGGAAGCGACAAGTATCAATGTTTAAGTCATTGGTTTGACTCGACCAGGATTCGAACCCACGACCCCACGATCTACCACACGGGAGACGGATGCTCTAACTCATTTGGCCATCCCGTATCTTGGGTCTCGGCCATCAGAGCCCCAAGATACCAACCACTAATTCTTCCCCAGGTGCGTTCTGACAACTGTCTGTCAGTTCCCACCTGATGCCCCTCTCAAACAAACTCATAAGGAAGAAAGGGAAGACAAGTCGCGCAAGATTGACAGTGAAGAAGTTGTGCTTTATTGGCATCAACTCCTGCTCACCTACTAGCGACCTGTCACCCTCACTCCTTGCCTACTGTCCACACAGATCCTCCTTACTCTTGTTAGTGTGTAGAAGAATCAGTGCCGACAGCGCATTGAACTGGAGTCCCATGGTTGTTGCACACAACTCGGTGCCTTTGGAATAGCTGCTGCTAGTCTGTGTATAGAAAGTGGAGCCTCAGACAGAGTGTCTGGGCTCCTTGACAAGAGAAGAGGCATCTCCTGCTAGAGTGCATAGCCCGGAGTCTCCCTCAAGGGTGTATTTCAAGAAGTGAATGAAGAATAATATATATCAGAGTGAGATCTGTGTGTAAGGTGCATGGGGTGCAGGTGACTGGGCCTCCCACAGCCAGCCTATCAGACACCCTCTACAGCCTGGGGGGGCGACACCCTAATAGGGGCAGCTGTCACTCAACCCCAGCTGCAGGTGGTGTCCATAATGTATGCAGGATGGCTGGGTGTGCTTGCCCATCGGCCATATGGTAACAAGTAGATGCAGACAGTTACAATAAACATATATTAAAAATGTCCTTCTCCTCCACTTACACTCTTACTCGACATAGTCCCTTATGTCACACAGCGAGTAGGGCACCCATTGCTTTTCTGTTACATAACCTTGGTCCCCACTCCGTCGCCTGAGAATAGTAATGCTCTCCTCCAACATATAAATCCTAACCGAAAATCCGTATATTTTTACACCTAGATATCCTAACCCTAGATATTCTACACGAATTCTCTTTTTTCTTTTTTTTTTCTCTTTTTTTTTTTTACATACCTAAGTAGCTGTTCTTTTTGACATCCTGTCTGTCTGGTTGTGCACGGTAGTCGATATTATCTGCATACTCAACCACTCCACCTAGTGAGAAATACACAATACTGGTTAAATAACTAGCACACACTGCGGAATAATGAGGTAAGGGGAGTTGTGTATGTATTACTACGCTAGCGTAGCCGTCACTAATGAGCCCCACTACCACCAGGTGGCGGCTTCAACCTTGCTGACCCTTTCCGGTACAAAGTCAAAAGGATCGGTAGGGCTGCAATCGATTAACACGATCCAGGCGACTCGGGTCACCCGATTCGTCAGAATTTCAAATCGAACACCGCGAGTGGAGTCGAGAAATAGACGGGCCGTGTGCAAAGCAACCCGACCCGGGTAACCCACCTCTTGGCTGGGGTTTGCTAGGAGCGATGATGTCACATGTGTGCTGGTACCTGCAGAATAACAGCTACCCATACAGGACCTACATGTTAGTTTAATGCAAAATAACCCAGATTGTCAGCTTCTACAATCATAAAATACTTTAAATCCTATTTTGCTGTACTTATATCGGTTATTGAAAAAAAATATTAAGTTTTAGATTAAGCCACCATTTTTTCCACCCGGAGCGTATTCGTTTATTCAACCCGAGTCTGTAGGATGTGCGCATGCTCCAAAAAGTGGCTTGGGTGACCCGAGTTGATTAATCGATTATGCCCCAGGTGACAGCACGCTAGCAAGATGGTCCCTATGGTGGATAATTCCACCCATTGCTAGGGCCCCCTCCCACTCCCTAGGAATGTCTACATCTTTGTACGAGATCCCAGGAATTTGTACACCTTTGTACAAGATCCCAGGAATTTCTATATCTTTGAACAAGATCCCAGGAATTTGTACACCTTTGTACACGATCCCAGGAATTTCTATATCTTTGAACAAGATCCCAGGAATTTGTACACCTTTGTACAGATCCCAGGAATTTCTATATCTTTGAACAAGATCCCAGGAATTTGTACACCTTTGTACAAGATCCCAGGAATTTCTATATCTTTGAACAAGATCCCAGGAATTTGTACACCTTTGTACAAGATCCCAGGAATTTCTATATCTTTGAACAAGATCCCAGGAATTTCTACACCTTTGTACAAGATCCCAGGAATTTCTATATCTTTGAACAAGATCCCAGGAATTTGTACACCTTTGTACAAGATCCCAGGAATTTCTATATCTTTGAACAAGATCCCAGGAATTTGTACACCTTTGTACAAGATCCCAGGAATTTCTACATCTTTGAACAAGATCCCAGGAATGTCTACATCTTTGAACAATATCCCAGGAATTTCTATATCTTTGAACAAGATCCCAGGAATGTCTACACCTTTGTACAAGATCCCAGGAATTTCTACATCTTTGAACAAGATCCCAGGAATTTCTACATCTTTGTACTAGATCCCAGGAATTTCTACACCTTTGTACAAGATCCCAGGAATTTCTATATCTTTGAACAAGATCCCAGGAATTTGTACACCTTTGTACAAGATCCCAGGAATTTCTACATCTTTGTACTAGATCCCAGGAATTTCTACACCTTTGTACAAGATCCCAGGAATGTCTACATCTTTGAACAAGATCCCAGGAATTTCTACATCTTTGGACAAGATCCCATGTAATTCTACATCTTTGAACAAGATCCCATGAAATTCTACATCTTTGAACAAGATCCCATGAATGTATACATCTTTGGACAAGATCCTATGAATTTCTACATCTTTGGAAAAGATCCCAGGAATGTCTGTACCTTTGTACAAGATCCCAGGAATTTCTGTACCTTTGTACAAGATCTCAAGAATGTCTGTACTTTTGAACGAATTTCTTTATACATGGAAGTTAAGCCCTTACTGCCCCTATATAACATCAAACATGTTGTCATCGGATCTGCACAAATCACAAGAATGACCAATTTCATTATTAAAAAAACTCAGAAATCACATCACTGTATTACTCAAAATCATTACAGTGTGAAAGTTAATATCTTTCTACTTTGACCTTTTAGAGGCAAGAGTTCCTTGGATCTCTGGAGTGTACACATCGACCGTAGCTGCTCTAGACACACATTGCATGTATACATTTAACACAAAAATATATTTATAAAAAATGTTGTATTGAGGCTGTATTTATACTGTCCATAGCATATAAGCCTGGATATTCAGGCTTGTTTTCAATGCTGGCCTGCTGTAGTGTTGGTCTTATCTTATCACACAGTAGCTACTTGTTTGTTTGTTGTTGTTTTACGTCCTAGCAACATCTATGGTCATATAAGGACGGGGACTACTGATAAGGTATTTGATTGCCTGCATTTCAGTAGCAGATAGATAGTTGGTTGGTCTGGTTAGTAGTCTATGTTAATTCTTTGGGATTTTCTTGGCATATATGTGTTTTATTTTTTCTAATCTTACTACTAGACTAGCCTACTCCTATTTACATATCATAGGCTTGTATGTAGCTGTGTGTTGTGCTATCTGGCTACTTTTGGCATGGTTACCATCCATTTGGCATACAGCCTGAAAGCAAATAATGAAGAAATCAAGTAATTGATACACACCAGTCCAATCACGGAGACCCGGAGCCCCAAGTAACAGCTTCTCTCCATTCTAAAACCGAAAAGAAAACCAACCAAACACAAACATAACTATACAAACTGAATCGGTTTACTTCCTCCCAAGTTTGAATAATAAATTAATCAAAACAAATCAAACGTTAAATAATTATATTTATAAGAGTACTATAGCGATTAACAAAAGAAACTACATGTAAAACCTTTCTAAATCGACCGACCATGGGACCGACTTTAAATGCTCCATTTAGGGAGGTGCTCGGTTTAGGGAGTTTTTTGTTATCGTTACAATATGGACGATCGTTTGAGGCCTAAATAAAGCGATCAATGGCTGGTGGTCATAGAAATCGTTGGGGCGGGGGGGGGGGGGGGGGGGGGGGGGGGGAGGTAGCCTAAGAGCCCAACACCTAGTCCTCTAGAAGGCTGGGGGGATGTTGGTTGGTTGGTTGGTTCGTGTAGTTTTACGCCCCAACAACACCCTAGGGCATACCAGGACGGGGTAGTTGTTATTAAACGCGGAGCAGACGGTATGACCAAATGAGTTGAGCGTCCGTCTCCTGTTTTTGGAGATCCAAACCCACGACTTTGTGTTTTCGAACCCTGGTCGAGTCAAACCAATGAGCTAAAAATTGATACTTGTTGCTTCTTCTTCTAGCCAGGCGCTCAGCATTATTATGACAGGGCAAGGACTGGTTTGGCTCCGTGTCAGGATAATGTGACTGAATGGGATATCCACTCATGGTGCCAGCAGCCCGATTTCCCAGTGGGGCAGCACTATGAAGCCACCATTAATGTGCACAGTCAAAAGTCGGTACCCGTCCTGATATGACCGTAGATATTACCTGGACGTAAAACTCCAACAACCAACCAATCAATTGTAGAAGTCATTTTTTTTACTCGGCTGGGATTCGAACGGAAAGTCTCCGAGCTACCGATCCGAGCACCGACTATTCCCCCCCCCCGTACCCCCCCCCGTACCCTCCCCCGCCCTTCCCCCCACGTACCTGCGTGTAATGCGCCGCGGCGCCCACCTGTCCGTAGGCGTTCATGTACTCCCGGGGCCTGCCCGTCACCTGTTCGCCGTGTGTCAGGGGAAGCAGCCGGCGGGTGTTGTTGGGGTCCAGGTCCCCGGTCAGCACGTAACAGGCGCCGTTCATCAACTTGTAGTGGTTGCGCGAATGGCGCAGGTCGGCCCAGCGATGCGCGCACGCCTGCGCAGTGAACGCGGACGTCGCATGAAAAGGGGAGAGCAGACGGGAGGATAGTGTGGGGGGGCGGGGGGGGGGGGCGAGGGGGGGAATGGAAATACTTGGTTAAAGTGGCATTTGGATAGTCCGGTTTCTCTTGATGGATACCATCAAGAGAAACCTGAAGCTGAGAGAAATTAAGACCGACTCTTGGACGCAACTCTCACAGCAGAGAGCTAAATGGGGAGTGGCAGTCAAGTAATGAAAGCAGTCTTTGTCGCATCGCGACCGACAGCATGATGATGATGATGATGATGGATAGTCTGCTGAAAGCATCACTATTTCATTAAAGCTGTATAGTCCGATGAAGCATCAAGTTTTCAAAATCAAAGCAATTATCTAGATTTGATTCAACATATCTAACTGAGATACTGATGCACTTATTAAGTATTTATTGCCACATAGAAGGGAACACCGAGTCAATTTAATAGAACCTGTTACTGTAGAAGCCTATGGTATCAGAGTTTTGGCGTGCTTGCCAACATTATTTTCACATGTTTGAATTTCAAATATTTCAAAAGGTAGCCATTTCAATTAAAAGTTACTTCAAACTAAAGTAAGATAGATTATAATGATCAATTTAATATATTTATCTCAGCAAAATGTCAGAAACTCAAGACCATCGGACTATGCAACTTTAATCAACTGAACAGTATCACATTGTTCTACTATGGCATTCTATTATAAAGTGAAGCGTTGCTATTATTAATTCCTTCCATAACAAAAGAGGAGACAAGACATGGTTATTGGATCGAGCCTCAGACTCTGGCCTTAAGACCTACTGTTACACCTACCATTGCATTGTAGTCAGCAAAATCGAATTCAAAATGGGCAGATAGTATGGGGGTGGGGCCCCACCTGGAGGGCAGGAGGGGAATTAGGAGAGCTGCTTGGTAGCAGACCTCTGGTTGTACAGGCTGCACTGCAGCCTCCAGTAACCCAAAGCAAAGGAGTATATCAAATTAGATTATAGGAGTAGCATATAGAAAAATGTCAGAAACTCAAAACCATCAGACTATGCAACTTTATCTAGATTTGAACCTACAGAGCCAATTTAGATAGCGGCACAGTTATTAAACATTTGATGCTACATAGAAGGGTGTACGAAGACATTTTTTGCTTTTTCGTTTGTTTAATGACCCCCCCCCCCCCCCACACACCCATCCCTAGTACAAAAAGTTATGGTTTTGAGCTTCTGTCATTTTTTTCTTTTTTAGATAAACATATTAAACATGGTTCCCTCTGTTTATAACTTATACTGTTTGGGTTTTATTCACATGACCTTTCAATGACTTTTCAGTACTCGAGACATCTCTTTTTACGGACCAAGTACAAACCTCCTATGGCCATCCCTTGAGAAGTATCATCCTTATGAAATGTTGAATGTTGAATGCTGCACAAACTCTGACCCCATAGATTAAGACAGAAACAGCTGTATGCATGAAGGGCTGTGAGCCTAACTCGGTGTTAGGCGCTAACCCTGGATAAGCTATACATGAACGCAAAAAGTCATGAGGATAGCTAACCTCAGGGATATTTTTAGATTTGGGAATCCCCTCTCACTTATAAATAATAGAATTAGATATTAGCAGTGATGGCGGCTACCCCCGGGGTAGAAGCGCTAAAACCGATGTGTAAGATTTTCCGATATTTGAGATATGGGCTATGGAGAACTACTCTATAATAAATTGCAAATAGTCTATATTATGGTAGATGGTATGTAAAACCAAAGGCATATGAGGTATATGTGGAGTTGGTGATCCATTACTAATTAAAGATAGAAAGTGTATATCAATATAGATAGTGAGAGAGAGTCACTTCTTGACCTGAGAGAGGGTCACTTCTTGACTTGTGAGAGAGTCTTTGGAACTCTCCTCACATGCCCCCTCCCATCCAAGTGTTATTTATGGAGCACTGCACACCAGACACAACAGGGGCCATATGCACCAATCGGAGTTAGGGCCTTAACCGCGGTTTGGGTATCTCCACACTGCTAAATGTGGAAAATTGGTATGCGCCAGCGCTAACCGCGGACCGTAGCCTAGGCTAAGCTACCCCAGTTTCAAATCAGGTTTAACTGCTAGCCGGGGCGGTTAGTGTGCGTGTATAGATGTAAATCTATTCAATGCATTCATATTTAACAGAGTTACATAGTCAAATAGTGAAATTTTATTAAATTAACCCTAAAATCGAAGCGAGATTAACGCTGATATTACTGATAACGGCGATATTACTAGTTATATTTTTGAATCGACGACCTTACAGTAAACACACCGCCGCCGCCGCCGCCGCCGCCAGTATGTAAAGCGACGTCGATGCGGCAGCGGCGGCGATTTTGTACTTTACGTTCGTCGATTCGAAAATATAAATATTAATATCGCCGCCAATGCGGCAGTAGCCTTAATAACGCTTTAAATTTAGGGTTAAATTGATAAAATTTCACTTATTGCGTATGTAATTCTGTTAAATATGATAGCATTTAATATATTTGAGCCTAATATATGCCTACAAACGCAGAGGGAATTCCCAAATCTATAAATAAACTCACGGTCAGCTATCCGCCCCGGCTAAAACATTGGCGCATACCAGTTTATTTTTTTCGCGGACCCCCCACTACCCGGAGCTAGCTGACCGGAGTTAGCGCCTAGCTCCGGTTACGACTAGCACAACTTGGTGCATACGGGCCCAGGGCACTGTAGCCAGACCTAACCATGCCTTGGTTACAAGGATCTTGAACCCTCATTGGTGGATAGAGGAATGCCTGTTAGTGATTGGAAGGCGGGACCATGTGATCACCACCATCTTGTTTCCTGAAACTATATATACAATAAATGGAGGAGTCTCACTCTCCTACCTTTCACTCCTTATCTACTTTCGTTCATTGCCTGTAGTGATTTCCTATTAGCCTATCTACACCACTCAAACCGCCAGCCGTCGAATTTACAGCTGTATGCATGTGGGGGGAGGGGGTAAATATGTTTATTCTGCTGAATAAGTCTTTTGTCAGTGCCGCCTCAGATGAATAATTACTCTAGAAGCGTCAAAACGTGGACTAAAACGCAGGATCATGCCCTCGATTTAAAGCTACAAGTTGGCGAGAATTGAGAGAAGATGTATCAGGATGGAGGACACTTATTATGCCACCTGTTGTATTGTCCTTAGTACTCAGGCACTATAACAACAAATAACAACAGATAACAGATAACAACAAATAACAACAACACCAAATGACAAGTGACAACAAATAACAACACATAACAACAAATAACAACACATAACAACAACACCAAATGACAACAAATGACAACAAATGACACATAACAACACATAACAACAAATAACAAGACCTAACAACACCGAATGACAACAAATGACACATAACAACGAATAACAACAACAAATGGCCTGAATGCTATATGTGTTTAGGACAAACCTCACTGGGATGGTCGACTGGGTAGAGCACCCGCATCCTATGCGGGAGGACATGGGATCAATCACCGGCAGAGTTAAGCTGATGACTTATATTGGTTGTTGTTAGAGCTTTACATCCTGGCAACATCTGAGGTCATGTCAGGATGGGTAGCGACTTGTGACAGTGTGCACTCATAGCAACGTTACAGTGTGGCCTCACTGGGAGACCAGGCTGTCAGCATCATGACCTGATATCCCACTCAGTCACATTATCATGACACTGAGCCAACCAGTCCTTGCCCTATCCTAATAATGCAGAGCACCTGGCTAGGAAGTGACGACTATCAATTTGTAAGTCACTGCTTTGACTCGACCGGGAATCGAACTCCCGACCTACCACACAGGATGCCTGCGCTCTACCGATTCGGCCACTGTGTCAGATTCCATCCATGCTTCATATGACCTTAAAGCTGCATAGTCCGATGAAAACTTAAAATGTTCAAAACCAAAACAATTGTCTAGATTTGATTCTACACATCTAATTTAAATACTGGTGCACTTATCGAACATTTGTCTCCACATAGAATGGAATATTGGGGCAATTTAATAGAACCTGTTACTCCTGAAGGCTATGGTGTCAGAGTTGTGGTGTGCTTGCCGAAACACCTTTAACATGTTTGCACTTCAAATATCTCAAAAGTTAACCATTTAATATAAAAGTTTACTTCAAGAAATCCTCTATACATACTTTTTTCACAGAATATGCTGGGCACTACTGACACATTACGGCGTATGGCGGGAGCGGATTGAAAACCTACGTAAGTCCTGCGAATGCCGGCCTATGATGACCTTTGGTGACCTATTGGGTGTTTTTGAGTGTATGTGTAACCTATGAGGAGCGTATGAGGAGAGTATGAGGAGCGTACGAGGAGCGTATGAGAGCGTACTGTGACATTTTTTTACAGTTTTGATTGGCATATGGAACCTCTGCGTAGCGTATGCGTAGCGTATGTATAGTGCATGATCATATGAGTAGCGTATGAGTCAAGATCGATGTCGAGACCTATGGCATATGCTTTGAATACACTGTGCATAGGCTGTGCATATGCTGTGCATACGCTAGGAGAACGCTCCCATACGTAACTCGTAGGTTATGCATACGCTACATACGCTAGAGATACCGGCGCACCCCTAGCGTATGAGGAGCGTACACCGGCGTACGAGGAGCATACACCGGCGTATGAGTAGCGTATGAACCATATGCTCCCATAGGTCGAAATTTTTTAGCATGCACAAACAAATTTGGACGGACGGACGGGAGAAAGCGTATGGCGGCGTACAACGGCATACGCCGGCATACGCCGGCACATGACGGCCTATGCGTAGCATATAGCGGCGTATGGCGGCGTATGCCGACATATATGACGTAATGCGCCTACGCCGCCATACGCTCCCGCAAAAAAAACTAATGTGACAGCCCCTAATAAAGTATATTATAATGCTCAATCTAATATATTTATCTCAGAAAAATGACCGAAACACAAAACTATCGGATTATGCAAATTTAAACACAGAGTTGTTGACAATAACTGAAGGAGGGCTTCTTTGCGCCAGTGTTGCTGTAGGGGTTGTGGCGCACGTCCGTACTCACCACGACTGCGCCGTGACCTTGCTGGTGCGCATGCACGGCGACCCCAAGCCACTGGTTGTCCTTGTGGTCCTTGTAGCGCAGGCGCACCTTGACCTTTCCACGGGGCACGAACTGACCCTCCTTCTCGTGGTGGTTCCCTGTGGGCAGCCAATCAAATCAGCCCACATTCAGCAGCGGTGCATTGTGGGATGTGTAAAAGCAAAACAAACCCAGGATGGAAATCCTCTATATATAGACCTTTCCCCACAGAGCATGGTTCAGACTACTGATACATTAGTTCACCCACTGTCGTCAGAAGGCGAGCTGCGGTGGAAATCCTCTATATAGACCTTTGCAGCAGAACAGTTTGATTGATTGATTGGTGGTTGCTTTACGCCGTGTCGGCAGCATAGGCCATATTCACGGCGAGAAATGTTTGTTTTTTGTTCAAACCATCGCTTTTACATGTAAAAGCAGACAATCAATTATGTGCCAATAGACACTAATTAAATTAGAAAACTCACAATCATATATTTGTGGTCAAGGGAAAGAAATTCCCATAGACAAAGAAAAGTTTTATTAATAATTGATAGAATCCATTTAGTAAACTATATGAGGTGGTACAGTCCAGCTGTCCTCAAAAAGGCTAAAATGTTTTCCTGTTTTACCTTAGTAAAAAGGTCACGCATACTGTCTGCAGTGTAGAACCGTTGGCGCAGGGCCAAAAAATCAACGCAACTTAGTAAAATGTGTTTGAGTGTCAGTGGGGACTGACACCCAATACATTCAGGGGGAGGTTCCCCCTTGAGCAGAAAAGCATGTGTAAGCCACGAGTGGCCAATACGGCAGCGGCTAAGGACCACTTGGTCCCGCCGACCTCCCGCATGAGTCTGTGGTGGCTTTCCCACAGATGGTTCAATTTGTTAGGAGACCAGGATGTTAGCATCATGACCTGATATCCCACACAGTCACATTATCATGACACTGAGCCATCCAGTCCTTGCCCTATCCTAATAATGCAGAGCGCCTGGCTAGGAAGTGACGAGTATCAAGTATTCAGGCATTACAACTATAACGGGGATCTAATTTTGTACATGTAGACTGGAGAATAGCCATTTACCGTTAGACTATATCATCGATTTGCTGATCATACCTGTGAGGAGACAGTAATGCAATGGGTATGATTGCTGATACAGGTAGTAGTGGATTTTACATTAGTTCAGCCAAGGCCTTCAGAGGGAGGGCTGGTGTGGAAATGGTGTGTAAACTCACCTCGTGTGTCCACCATAACCTGGTCACATGGCGCCCCCTTCAGGAGGTCACACTGGTATAAGGCTCCGGAAGTATTCACTGACGGCTGGAACACATCGCTGGCTCTCGGAGCGCCCACGAGCAACCTGCAAAGTGGCAAACATTGGCCGTTTGTTTATTCAGGGTTCATACATCGCAAATTCCAGGACTTTCCAGGACTTTCAGGAGAGTGCAAAATTCCAGGACGTTTTAAAGATGTTTATTAAAGTTGCATAGTCCGATGGTTTTAGATTTCAGCCATTTTTCTGAGATAAATATTTTAGATTGATCATTATTATTGACTTTACTTTAGTGTCAAGTAACTTTTATTTTAAATGGTAAACTTTTGAGATATTTGAAGTGCAAACATGTCAAATTAGTTTTGGCAAGCATGCCGAAACTCTGACACCCTAGAATTCTGCAGTAACAGGTTCTATTAAATTGACTCAGTGTTGCCTTCTATGCAGAAACAAATGTTTAATAAGTGCACCAGTATATAAGTTAGTTGGGTATGCAGGCATTGCAATACCTCAGGGAGTTTGACGCCCCTGCCCTGCAGAGTTGTAAACCACTGCCTTGTGGTACAGTTTCTTGATAGAACCGAAGGCTAAGGGAGCAAACCCCGAACAGAACACCATGTCACTGTGGCAGCAACAAGGGCGGTTGATGTATGGAACTCCCAACATCTCCCGACCAGCCACTGCAGGGACAAATAGTTTGCGCCTGTCTGGACATGTTCTTGCCGGCGTGAAACCTCTATTTTCTCCCCGAGAGAGTGCCGCTGGTAACTTGCAAAAGCCAGCAGCACTTCAACACTTTTGTAGGCAGCTTTCATGAAATGTACAACCACACAAAACATCACTCTCACAGCAGAGAGCTGAATGGAGAGCAGCAGTCAAGTAATGAAAGCAGTCTTTGTCGCATCGCGACCGACAGCATGATGATGATGATATAAGTTAGATATGTAGAATGAGACCAACCGTAACTGTTACAGGTATATACATATTATGACCATATGGTTTATATAGTAAATTGAAGTGTTAAGTACATTCTGAAATTAAAGTGTACACAATGCAATAAGTAATGAGAATGATGTACATTAAATCATTTTACATTTACATGCAAGGTTTTTAGTTTTGGGTTGAGGATTTCCAATTAAATAGATACTAATACCTTTAATTACTTGCACTTAGTTTCAGGTCAGAGGGATCAGCTACACTTTTATTTGTCATGTTGTTGTGTATGTAGTAAGATTTGGGTTTTAGCTTTGTAGCTTTAATTTCAACAGATTCTTTTTTTTTAAATTTAAATTATACCAAAAAAATAACACACCTCATGTTTCATTCAGTGTTAAAGGCAAATTTTGTTCAGGTAAATTAAAAAAATCGATAAATGTGAATATCCTAATATGTAAACGAAATAGAACCTTTCTGTTTTCATGTCTAACCATACAACACAACCATCCCACCTAGTCACAGTCCTGAAGGGTCCAGGGGTGTTCTGGCACACTGGTGTACTATCTAAGGACAGGGCATGGGTGAAAGGATGCTGTAACAAACCACAATCGGACGGGATCCTCTCCCTCAGGCCGGTATGTCAGACAGGTAGATGTACATAGAAGGCTAAGTTATCATATACAGGTTAGGAAAAAAACTTTGAAAATTAAAAAAAAACTAATATAGAAACTACTAACACCCAAAACCGCAAAGGTTGGCCCAAGAAAGATCAGGTAAACACTCCTGAGTGCGGGACCAGACCAATCCAGTATCACAGCTGTCCAGCATTGAAAACAAGCACCCTCACAGGAGTTTATACATTATGGGCAGAATAAAAAAACTTGTCACAAAAATTTTGTTATTCTGCATTTAACTAGCACTGTGTGATTCACCTTAATTAACTGCCCAGTGTAAATATCTAAAGAAAAAAGACTGCCGATACCTAGTGACAGCAATTATCATCCAACTACAAAGTGCAATACAATCCACCACAAGGTGGCGTGATACCACGACGCAGTGTTACAGCACGTTGAGTGAAATCAATCCACCAATGTGACACCACAACACAATAGGCTGCAATTATCTCGTGACGTCACCAGGTAACTACAACAATACAAGCAAATACCCTGATACAGTGAAACCCCGATTCTATGCAAATTAGGATATAACGCAAATATTCATTGGACCTGAAATTCTTATATTCAACGGTAATTCAGTAAACTGAACCCTATTTTAGCACGACCCCCGCTTTGTGTCACGTAAATTTGATATGGGCCATAATAATCACATTATGTGGGATATGAAGTATTTATGCAAATATTATTTACTTATTGGCGTTACATACTACTCCTATAATCTATTTTGATATGCTCCTTTGCTTTGGGTTATTGGAGGCTGCAGTGCAGCCTGGAGATACAGAGGTCTGCTACCAAGCAGGTCCCCTAATTCCCCTCCTGCCCTCCAGGTGGTGCCCCACCCCCATACTATCTGCCCATTTCGAATTCGATTTTGCTGACTACAATGCAATGGTAGGTGTAACAGTAGGTCTTAAGGCCAGAGTCTGAGGCTCGATCCAATAACCGTGTCTTGTCTCCTCTTTTGTTATGGAAGGAATTAATAATAGCAACGCTTCACTTTATAATAGAATGCCATAGTAGAACAATGTGATACTGCTCAGTTGATTAAAGTTGCATAGTCCGATGGTCTTGAGTTTCTGATGTTTTTCTGAGATAAGTATATTAAATTGATCATTATAATCTACCTTACTTTAGTTTGAAGTAACTTTTAATAGACTACATCACGGTTCCGACTGCACATGCGCCGAAAACGGCCGCGGGCGCAAAGCCAATGCGTACGGCCATTGACTTTGCCTATACGCGCATTGAAAAATGTCAGTTTTATTCAAAATTAATAGAAATCCAAAACCCTAACCTTATAAATTTAATATAATCTTTTTGTTAAACCTGTTTTCTATATGTGTTCCAAGCGGTTTGTCTCTAGGGGTGTGGTTTTAGCAATATTTTACTTTTCTGTATGGAGATTGCTCACCGCCATTGACAATGCATTTAGTACTCTGTCTATGGCTCTAACACTAGTCTGAGTGCCTAGATCTTTCTAAATCTAAATGCACATGGCATAAGATGTGCTGATTATATTGACGTAAATGCAATGCTGGATAAAAGATTAATATCTTAATTTATTATATATATTTTTTTAGTTGGTATTCTATGTTTCAAACAAGAGCTGAGATGAGCTGAAACTAACACATTTGATAGCTGGACCCAGTGTATTAGCATGTGCCATGTGCTTTGGGGGGGGTTGTTTTGCTCTGATCCATCCCACAATGCACCGCGCCGCTGGAACCGTGATGTAGTCTATTGAAATGGCTACCTTTTGAGACATTTGAAATTCAAACATGTGAAAACAATGTTGGCAAGCACGCCAAAACTCTGATACCATAGGCTTCTGCAGTAACAGGTCTTTATTAAATCGACTCAGCGTTCCCATCTATGTCGCAACAAATACTTAATAAGTGCATCAGTATCTAAGTTAGATATGTAGAATCAAATCTAGATAATTGTTTTGAATTTGAAAAGTTGATGCTTCATCGGACTATGCAGCTTTACCTTAAAGGTGCAGAGTCCGACGATTTGAGTTTCTGTCATTTATCTTAGAACAGACCTGTGCACCCGATCTCGCAGCTTTCCGTATTGTCAAAGCTATTTTCTGTATTCTTGAATGACTTTCAGTGACACATTTATCCAGTATTCTGAAAGTCACTTTCAGTATTTTTTTCAGAGACTTTCAGCAATACTGTCAGTATTTGTACAGACGCGATCAGTAACTTTTAGTGTGATTAAAAAATACACCGATTTCCGGAACAAAGGCCAAGAAACCGTATTTCCGTATTTACCCTCGCAACCCGGAACAAATCCGGAAAAATCCGGAAGGTGCCCAGGTCTGCTACAACCTACCTTACTTTACTTTGAAGTAACTTTATTTTAAATGGCTAACTTTTGAGATATTTGAAGCGCAAACATGCCAAATTAATTTTGGCAAGCACGCCAAAGCTCTGGCCCTATACTATAGGTGCTAGCAGTAACAGGTTATATTAAAACGGCTCAGTATTCCCTTATATGTAGCAACACAAGCTGAGTTTGTTAATCTAATCTACATAGTCCGAGAAAGCTTTTAATTTTCAAAACCAAATCACTCACCTAGATTAGATTCTAGATATCTAACTTATATACTGATGCGTATATTAAGTATTTGTTGCCACATTGAAGAGCATACCGACTCAATTGAATAGAACCTGTTGTAACTGTATATGATATACCTAGAGTGTCCGAGTTTTGGCATGCCTGACACAATTATTTCTTCATGTTTGCTCTTCAAATATCTCAAAAGTTACCCATTTAAAATAATGTAGTTTATGGCAATCAATTTAATATATTTATCTCAGAAAAATGGTTCATGGTGGTTCGCCAACATTGGTAATTTGCGCGCAAACGGGGAGCCCTATGGTGGTGCCACCTGGGTTTGAATCCTCCCAACGGCCCCCTACTGGTCTCGCCCAGAACCAGCCCTCACGAGACTCTGATGTCACGATCCCCTCGCGCGAGACTCTGACGTCACGAACCCATCCTTGGAAATGAAGGAACCTCCATGCTTCACTTCCACCGCGGCTCCTTGTTTGCGTTGTAAATTACAGAAACTCAAAACTATCGGACTATGCAACTTTAATAGACGAAATCGCCATTCCAACTGCGCATGCGCTGAAAACGGCATCGAGAGAAAAACAAAGGTGCTCGGCCATTGAGCTTTAAAATCTATGCAGCTGACTTATTTGGGAAGAGCAAAACTACGCACTGACAATGCACAATGTGATCATTAAGTGACATTACCAACAGGAAAAAGAAGAACTGAGGATCCGGCCCGAACACTACAGGCACCGAGCGGGAGATTAAATCAATTAAATATAATTAGGTCAGTCTGGGCTAATTGTGCACGGGTCTGGTAAATACAATGAACTACAGCAAACATGAAGGGAAATGGTGGGGAAGGCAGGAGGGTGGGAGGGGGAGGGGAAGGGGGGAGGGGGGGAGAGGGGGGAGAGGGAGGAGAGGAGCGGAGGGGGAGGGGGGATGGGAAGGGGGGAGGGGAGGGGAGGGGAGGGAAGGGAGGAGGGGGGGGAGAGGGGGGGGGGGGAGAGAGAGGGGGGTGAAGGGGAGGGGGAGGGCGGCAGGGAGGGGAGGGGGAACGCGGGTGAGGGGACTGTTTGTGTGAGAGTGTGTGGGGTGAAGTGGGTTTTGGGGGGGGGGGGGGGGCGGAAGGGGGGGGGTGGGCAGGGACATTTTAGAGGCTGGTTAAAGTTGCCAAGACCGATGGTTTTGAGTTTCCTATCACGGCATTACTAGGACATGGCAAGGCCTGGTTAGCTCAGTATCGGCGTAATATGACTAAGTGGGAAATCAGGTCATGGTGCCCTGGTCTCCCAGTGGGGCAGCACTATAAAGTCGCCATGACTGCGCACTGTCACAAGTCGGTACAAATCACGATATGACCTTAGATTTTGCTAGGATATTAAACCTCAACAAATAAACACCACGTGCCACCGCTGTCACAGGGCGGCAAATATAGATAGATCTCCGCTGATATAAGACTCACCCATTCAAACACAAAGGGCTGTAAAGGCCCTGTCACACTACGACGTAACAACATCAGCGTAGGGAGAATGTGAAAAACGTCGAACTTCTCGGCGTAGTATGCAAATTTGGGCACAAGTTGAACGTGGATGCAGCGTAGTTGACGAGAGCGTAACGTCGGTAAAGCGTAGCGATAGCGTCATTCAACGAGAGAGGACAACGTAATTACGCTCACGGAACGTTATGTACGTTATTCCATCGCCAGAACTACGTTGCTTTATGTTACGTGACGTTACATATGTCATGACACGGTGGTGAAACACTGAACGTACATTGGACGTACGTTTGGGATCTCCTGCCATTCTCCTGATGTTCTCCTGACGTTCCCATTACGCCACGTGGACGTTTCCACCGGCTTTAATGTGGGTCAATGTAGTGGAACGTAGTGAGCAGCATTTGACTAACGTCTGGTTAACGTCATTGACATTCACCGAACATGTACAGAACGTACGGCAAACGTAAACCCTTACATTTGAGTTACGTCGAAAGTTTTGAACAGGTTCAAAACCTTGACGCGTGCCGACATAACACGACGTAACGTGACGTAGCTCGACATCAGTCTAACGTAATTCTGACGTCATCATAACGTAACCCAACATACGTCAACATAATGATGAAACGTGAGCACGTCAGGCTTACATTGGCTCATTTCATCGTAGTGTGACAGGGGTATAATGTACCGCCCCTGTTAGAATAGAACCACCCCCGCCCCCGCTTCCTCCCCACTCGATTTTTGTACCCGCTCTGAGAAAAAGAAATGACACTCTTACATGCTCCCGGTGAACTCAGATCTGATAATAGTATCGACACAGTTTGGACAAAAACATGCACCAGCAAGTCTTGTATGAATGGTTTGTATACGACTCATCTACACAGAGCTTGAAAAGTACTATTATTGCGTGAACCAAATGTAAAGTTCAGGTTTGAAAAGTGGAAGTGCAATTTTTGCAGTGCACGGTTTGACAAAGAATTGTTTTTAAACCAAAAACTAACCTTACCTCAATCAATCAATAGTTCCGTCCTCTAGTCGAGGGTTGGATGCAATGGTTCTCCACTTGTCCCGATGGTGTGCTGTTCTGATAGACTGTGAATAATTCAAGCCTGTCCACTGTGAAATATTTGTAAACCATGATGTTCTTGGTCTCCCTCTCCCTCTGCTGCCATTCACCTTCCCTTCCAACAATGTACGGTATATTGAACTCTGACGAATGATGTGGCCAAAATAAATAAGTTTCTTTGTCTGTATAGTGGCAAACAAGCTTTTCTTATTTTTAATTTTTCTGAGAACTTCTTTGTTGGTGATCTTCTTTGTCCATGATATTTTCATCATCCTTCGATAAGTCCACATCTCAAATGCTGCTAAACGTTTGTACATTTTCTTAGAGATTGTCCATGTCTCTGCCCCATACATTAGAGTAGACCACACATAACACTGAAGAATACGCTTCCTTGTTTGTATTAATATCTTACTTGATGTTAACACTCTATACATTTTGGAGAATGTTGTTCGGGCTATTGTTATCCTTCTTTTAATTTCTTCCTCACATCTCCCATCATTTGTAATCTTTTGTCCGAGATATATGAATTCGGATACTTGTTCTATGTTTGTGCCATCTATGGTTATATTGACATTTGGTTTATCTGTCTTTTTACTTATAACCATTGTTTTGGTCTTCCTGGCATTCATCTTCATGTTGAATAGTATTCCAGCTTTATTGATTCTATTCACTATATCTTGTAGGTTTTTCTCACTGTCTGCTAGTATTACACTGTCATCGGCATATCTAAGATTGTTGACGTTCATGCCACCTATTGTCACTCCCTTGCAATCTTCAATGTGTCTGAAAATCATCTCTGTGTACAGGTTAAATAGACATGGTGACAATACACACCCCTGTCGAACTCCTCGTTTAATCATAACTTCATCCGATAGGCCCTGCTCCATTTTTATAAATGCATGTTGTGTCCAGTATAAGTTCACAATTAGTTTAATGTCTTTGCCATTGACACCAATATCTTGTAAACATTTGATTAACAGTTCATGATTGACTCGGTCGAAGGCCTTCTGATAGTCAATAAAGCACGCATAAACATCCTGGTTCACTTCACAATAACGTTCACAAATCATTCTCATATTGAAAATCCCTAAACTTTACCCAAAGCCTAAAAAAAACCTTACCTACTGACCCAAAAAATGTTTCCCCTGCAACAGGAAACATGAATATTTTTCTTTTTGGCCTAACTATCCCTTGTTTGGGTATGCAATACGCTGTGACGTCATGACGAACGATACCATCAACATAGGACTGTTCCTGTGGTTAGTAAAAGTGCATATATAGTACATTACTAATGCATGCTCGCATTAACATTGGCGGGTTATAGTGCTGAAGTTTATCTACAAATATTTATAAACTAGCAACCTAGGCTTGATACAAAAAAAAGAATACTTGGTTAGCGTCCCCGCCCGACCTGAAATATGTCCACGACCTCTAAATAGTTTGTTTTTTTGTTTGTTAAACCACTATAAAACAATCAAAACAAGTTCTATTCTGTTTGCACATTTTTGATACATTGTCACGTTAAATACGTGTATTTATGCTTTCAGTTGAATACAGATTGTTCATGTTGGTCACAACATGGGCAATTTAGCAGGCCGGTGTGGCGGTTTCAGCGCCCGGTCAGTTTCAGCGGCCTGTCGTGGCTTTTGCGCATGCGCGGATTTTAAGACATATGCAAAACACCCATGGCCTCGCCGGCTACAAGCTCAGCTGGTGCCCGGCAGTGTTAGGGTCCGATCAGGCCGAAATCTATTGAATGCGATCATATTTAACAGAATTACATACTCAAATAATGAAATTTCATTAAATTAACCTTAAATTCCAAGCAATATTAACATAGCAGCTAACAACGTAGCAGTAAACAAAACAAATAGCAGTGCTTGCCGCAACGTGCGAAAATCCACGCATGCGCAGAAGCCACGACAGGCCGCTGAAACTGACCGGGCGCTGAAACCGCCACACCGGGCCGGCACCTATATATTCAATAATATCTATTGGCCCGATTTAATCAGCCTTGCCCCTACCCCACATGGAGGGTTACCATACACTATTACCTATATTCACATCGGCCGATTATGGCGCCGACTAACAAATTGATCATACACTTTCAACTGCTTCTGCAGCGCCATGCTTAACGTGGACGCCAAGCTGACCTAATTAAGTCATAACGTTTCATTTGAATCATTATACCCTAGCAGCTGAATCAGACAACACATATTGAGTGCTGGGTTTTTGAGCCTCCCACCCACCCCAAACTCAAGAGTAGATAGATGTGCGGGCTGAGCATCTGTTAGCCTACATTAAGACTATATACTCATTTCTGTTTGCTGTTACCATTATGGGCTTTAAAATAAATGCCACTTTAAACCTATGTCGGTCGCGCATCGCTTAATTATATGAGCCTGTCTCAAAAGGTGATAACTCTTTTTATTTTTGTCCATTGTAACAATTGACACAAAACAGCACAAAAATGGATACACTGAAAACACAAGGACATTTGCTTCAAATCAATATGTATTCTATTGGGATTATGAAACACCATGTAAAAAACAAATCAGTTTATCCTGAGCAAATGCATAAGCAGATAGTATGTCGATCGTTAGAATGGACAAAGTTTTGTCCCATATTGATTAGCACCTTTTGAGACAGTCTCATATAGTAATTCTAATGTTTGCTTGTTCAATTTCTAGTTAGAAAGTGTCTATGGTCTTCTTGACCTTCCTATCATGCCGTCTGACCATGAATATCATGGTTAGTTTTCTTCTTCCTGTACACTGTCATTCTACATAAAAAATAAAAAATATGAATAATAAAAAAACTCCCGCTCAACCTGGAAAAAATTTAATTGGGTGGATGCTAAACAAGATTACTTTTTCTTTTTAATGTGGCCCTAGTGGAGCAGTCCCTGTCTTCAGTGACCCCTGTAATTATTCAATGTACAAACTGATTTTGTCTCATTTAACTGTCCCTCCAATGTCAGGCCACCTGCTGTGTCAGGACAACACTGGTGTGGATGCAGGGGTGTCTTTTGAAGACAAGTACTACTGTATATGTTATTGCTTCGAAGCTGTAACAAATGTATATTGATCGTTCCATTCTTCAGATGCTATTCCCAACTGTTTATAAACGATGCTGCCCAACTGTACACACGTTGTTTGTTGGAGTTTTAAATCCTGGCAACATCTAAGGTCCTATCAGGACGGGTAATGACTTGTGACAGTGCGCACTCATAGTGAATTTATAGTGATGCCCCACTGGGAGCCCAGGCTGCTGGCACCATAACATTATCCTGATACTGACCTAAGCAGTCCTTGCCCTATCCTTTTTTTCTTTCTTTTTTTTATTGACGAGGTATTTACTCTGCCCATAACGTATAAGCTCCTGTCAGGGTGCTTGTTTTCAACGCTGGACAGCTGTGGCGCTGCCTTGATCTGTTCCTTTGCCCAGGAGTGTTTACCTGTGTCTGCTCGGGTCAGCCTTCTGCAATTTTGGTTGTTAGTAATAGCCTATGTTAGTTTTTTTGTAATTTTCCAGTTTTGTTTTGTCTAGTCTGAGTAATGATACCTTAGCCTACTATGTACATCTACTTGGGTGACATGCAGGCTTGCGGGAGAGGATCCCGTTCGATTCAGATTTTTTTTAAAGAAGAAAAAACAAAAACAAAAAAAAAGAATTGTTATTAATGCGAAGTACCAAGCTTGGTAGTGACAAGTTTAAATTTTCTACGTCATTGATTTTACTCTACCAGGATTCCAGATCTCGACCTTCCGCACATGAAGCCTGCACTGTACTGATTCGGCGACTGTGTCCGATGTACACACGGTGTTCTCCGCACTAAACTTTCCATGGCACAGCTATTTATGGACATGTTGGTACAGATAGGCAGTCTTTGATGACTTCACTTTGTCTGTTTTCTGTCAGTCGTGGGCATGGCAAAGAAGTGTGCGTGTGTGTGGGGGGTGGGGGTGCGCTCTATCATGGGCCCCAACTTACAACAATTCATCGATAGTTTGAAAACATGGCTTGATTTCATTCTGTGTGTTTTGTTTGTGTTTTAAGGCCCTGTCACATTATGACGCATCTCGCAAGCGCACGGCCAATGCATTAAAATCACTTCTTTATGTCAAGAAGCGTTGAACTTTTCGGTGCGGGGGGCACAGTTGGACGTATACATACCGTATACATAGCGTATGGCCAATGTATGACCAACGTATGACTAATGTGCCTCCCGGTGAAAAATGCTCGAATTACGCTCACGGTTTTGCACGCGTTAACAATCCCTTGGGTCGGTAAAAGTGTAGGCTCGGGCTTTCTATAGACAAACTGTCTAATGATGAAAACAAGTATATTCAGACTTATCCATGATAGGCAGTATAAATCTTCAAGAACAAAAAGAGGGAAAAAAATCAAATTTGTGTGCAGATTTGACTTAGTGTTTGCATGGTTGAGTTTGATATCATCTGAAGTTTTGCTTGATTCTATCCTGTACATTTTACTTGTACGCAGATTTGACTTAGTGTTTGCATGGTTGAGTTTGATATCATCTGAAGTTTTGCTTGATTCTATCCTCTACATTTTACTTGTGCGCAGATTTGACTTAGTGTTTGCATGGTTGAGTTTGATATCATCTGAAGTTTTGCTTGATGCTATTCTGTGCATCTTGTTGGTGTGTGGGTTTCACCTAGTGTCTCAATAGTTGAGTTTATTTCATCTGAAGTTCACAAGGTCAAGCATAGGTTTTACATTGGCCCCGGTCGGTTACCCGCCATTGAAATCCTTACAATCGCCATAAAGTTTAAGTTAATCCCGGACACCTGGCTTAGCTGCAGGTATTAACCTCCCAATGCTCTCACACAATTCCATATACAGTAAAACCTCTCTAATCCGACCAACCATGGGACGGACTTTAAATAGTCCATTTAGGGAGGTGGTCGGTATATGGATTTTTTAAATGGTTACAATGGTGTATAGGCGATCGTTTGGGACCCAAATAAAGCGGTCGATGTAGGGGAGTGGTCAATCTGTGGAGGTGGTCGGTTAGAGAGGTTTTACTGTAGATATAAATAATCCGAGAAATCTTGCCAGTATCCACTCCTAACACAATCTTTCGATACCTGTTTGGTTGGTTGGTTATTGGAGGTTTACGTCCTGGCAACATCTAAGGTCATATCAGGACGGGTACCGACTTGAGACAGTGCACACTCATGGCGACTTCATAGTGCTGCCCCATTGGGAAATCAGGTACTGGCACCATGACCCGATATCCCACTCAGTCACATTATCCTGACACTGAACTAACCAGTCCTTGCCATATCCTATTAATGCTGAGCGTCAGGCTAAGAAACGACAGGTACCAATTTTATAAGTCATTCATTTTTACTCGACCGAGAACCAAACTCCTGATATCCCGACCAGACGGGATGGCCGAATGAGCTAGAGCGTCCGTCTCCCATGCTGGTAGATCATGGGGTTGTGGGTTCGAGTCTCGGTCGAGTCAAACCAATGACTTTAAAATTGATAATTGTCGCTTCCTAGCCAGGCGCTCGGCATTATTAGGATAGGGCAAGGACTGGTGTGCTCAGTGTCAGGATAATGTGACTGAGTGGGATACCAGGGGCCGTATGCAGGAGTCAGTGTTAGCGAGGCAAAACGGTGTTTGGTGGGAATTCCGGTTTAGCGGCGAAAAATGGCATGCACAAGTCAGTGTTAGGCCTAACACCAAAGGCTTAACCGGCATTACGTTAACCCTGAAAAATAGGAGGTATAGCGAGTTCATTAGGCCCAAATCTATTCAATGCTGTCATATTTAACAGAATTACATACGCAATAAGTGAAATTTGATGAAATTAACCCTAACTTCGAAGCAATATTAACACTGCGGCCGCAACGGCGGCGATATTAATATTGATATTTTCGAATCGACGAACGTAAAGTAAACAAATCGCCACCGAATCGGCGGCTATATATTAGGCCAAATCTATTCAATGCGACCATATTTAACAGAATTACATACACAATAAGTGAAATTTTGAAGTGTTATTAAGGCTACTGCCGCATTGGCGGCAATATTAATAGCATCGAATCGACGAATGTAAAGTAAACAAATCGCCGCCGCCGCATCGACGTCGCTTTCCATACTGGCGGCTTCGGCGGTTTGTTTACTGTACGTTCGTCGATTCGAAAATATAACTATTAATATAACTGCTAATGCGGCGGTAGCCTTAATAACGCTTCGAATTTAGGGTTAAATTGATAAAATTCCACTTATTGCGTATCTAATTCTGTTAAATATGATAGCATTTAATATATTTAAGCCTAATATATGGGTACAGACGCAGAGGGATTTCCCAAATCTATAAATAACTTCACGTTTGGCTATAATGTAAGTGTTAGGCGCTCCTGCATACCACTTGACACAGTTCCCGACGTCGGTGTTAGCTAAACGGTAACAGGATGTAACACCAAACCGTGCTAACACTGACTCCTGCATACGGGCCCAGGTCATGGTGCCGGCGGCCTGGTTTCCCAGTGGGACAGCACTATAAAGTCGCCATGAGTGCGCACTGTCACAAGTCGGTACTCATCCTGAAATGACCTTAGATGTTGCTAGGACGTAAAAACAACAACAAACAAACAAACCTGATATCCCGCACGCGAGGTTCGTGCTTTACCGATTCGGCCACCGCGCCTGGTTGTTGTCCCAATACTAAACAATTGAAGTTGTTTTTTGTTTTTTAATCTGCAGTTTTGAAAATAGTTTTCTACGACTCATGTGAATGTCCTGGACCTGATGTTTACCTGGCCCACCTCCCTCCCCTCTCTGTCCCTCCCTCGCCATTCGGACTCCAGGAGACGAGCTGATTAACTGTAATTAAGGTCCCTGGATTTCTCTGTAGCCAATCAAGAGCTTTACACACCATACTGTCATCAAAGGGATCCGAATCTAACGGTTATAATTACCCAATTAATTGCACAATTAAATACACAATTAAGTGGAAGTAGCTTAGTATTATCACGAGGTCACCAATGTGCGCGTGAGAGAGAGAGAATGCACACGACAATGAGAGAGAGAGACGGACAGAGAGAGAGAGAGAGAGAGAGAGAGAGGGAGAGAGAGAGAGGGGTGGAGGGGGAAGGGAAGGAACAAAGAAAAAGGAGGGGAAGGAACAGATAGAGAGGGAGGGAAGGATGGAGGGAGGGAGGGAAGGATGGATGGAGGGAGGGAGGGATGGAGGGAGGGAGGGAGGGGAGGAGGGAGGGTGGGATGGAGAGAAGGAGGGGGGATTACTTAAAACTAAATTATGATTTATTGTAACAATAAAACATGACATCAATTCAATTGTGAAACTTTAAAGTAAATTTAAGCCTTTCGAATATGGCTTATATGTAAGTCCACAGTTCCTTGTCAGATAGATGTCACTGAGCTACTAATATAACAATAAGTAGGAAGTGCCCTGCGACTAATGATGATGCGCAAAACACCAAACTTAACCTAGTGGGTTCGAGCTCAAAAATCAAATAGCCCATTCAAAGCGTGATTGTTTTGTCATTCAGATACATTGAACACTGATGAAAGGAATAAATGGTAAAATCACGTGATCAGATCTTTAAGGCCTACTCATAAAACGGAAAGGCCTTTGTAGTCTAAACCAGGTAATGGTATAGTCTGTCCAGTCAACGCCACGCATAAGTGTGGTTGGTACAGATATATCGGGGTGGGTTTGTTGTTTGTTTGTTGGAGTTTTACGTCCTGGCAACATCTAAGAACACATCAAGACAGGCACCGACTTGTGACAGTGCGCACTCATGGCGACTTTATAGTGCTGCCCCACTGGGAAATCAAGCCACAGGCACCATGACCCGATAGCCCACTCAGTCACATTATCCTGACACTGAGCTAACCAGGCATTGCCCAATCCTAGTAATGATGAGCACCAGGCTAGGAAGCGACAAGTATCAATTTTAAAGTCATTGGTTTGACTCAACCGGGAACCGAACTCCCGACCTTCCGCACGCGAGGCCCGCGCTCTACTGATTAGGCCACCTCGCCCGGTACTATATGTGTGGGGGTAGTGACTATATGTGTGGGGGTAGTGACTATATGTGTGGGGGTAGTGAC
>CM059196.1:4460594-4558866 GCA_030323885.1 Branchipolynoe longqiensis
TGTAGCAGCAGCAGGTTTCCTCCACAAAGAGATATGTCAGAATGACCATATGGTTGACATCCAATAGCCGATGATAATAATCAATGTGCTCTAGAGGCATCGTTAAATAAAACAATCTTTTAATTTTTTCAAATAGTCCATCTTAAAGGCATTTAGCAAAAATATTCTACCCCCCCCCCCCGACCCACCCTAGTCAGCTCGCGGCTTCCTCCACTCGGGTTCCATACCCGCAATGCAAAACCTCAAGGATTCTGAGGATCTCGAGGTTGGCAACACTGCATGTGTTGTGGCTTTTCAATCACTCCTTACTTAAACTTCCTACCCCTGCCATATTTCCGGTTCATCAGGTCTGGCCAACACCACGTTGCAAGGCACAGTGAAAGGGCGAAGAAGACAAGACAGACAAAGGAAGCGATGGGAAGACAACATCATTGAAATGGCCAGGCTAAAGCTAAGATTCCTTACACGCGGTATGCGGTATGTGGTATGCGAATGCGGCAACAAATCGAAACGCCTTGAAGTCAATGGGCTACTTTAAAAAAAAGAAGATTTTAATTTATTTTTATTTTTATTGAGGCTATATTTATACTGTCCATAGCATGTAAGCCCGGGTACCCAGGCTTGTTTTCAATGCTGGTCAGCTGTAGTTTTGGTGTTGTCTTACCAAGCAGTAGCTGCTGATAAGTTATTTGATTGTCTGCATTTCAGTAGCAGATAGATAGTCTGTTGGTATGTTTAGTAGCCTATGTTAGTTTTTGGAGTTTTTTTTGGGGCCCTCTTGGCATTGTATTTTTCTTCTATTCTTATTACTATGTTAGTTGTTTTCTTAAGGTTCTATGTTAGTGTTTTGGAGTTTTCTTGGGAAGAGTTTTCCGCTTTTTCTACTTAATTCTATACTAGTATTCTACTTAATTCCTTACACGCGGTATGCGAATGCGAATGCGAATGTGGCAACTCGATCGGTCCCTGTTGCGATCGGTTCGGCATGCGGCATGCAGCATGCGCTATGCGAATAAAAACCTCAGTCGCACATGTCCATTAGTTTTAGATGAGGAGAGGCGACTGATCATTATGGAACGGTCACACACAGGGGTGTGGAGGGGAAACATATGGTAGTGGTGGTGTTGGGGTTAAGGGTTGGTAAAAATGCTACCATAGCCACAGAAATATGAATACTTATCTATAATTTGGTAATTATAAAGGTAGGAACCCCCATGTGACGTACCAAAGAGGTACATAGATATAAATGCCATATTAGGTCATATACAGTGCAGTATGGAGTATACTTGTTTATTTTTATTTTTTAAATATAGCCAGTCAAGTGCCGCATGCTGCATACTGCATAGAAGGAATCCTCCCATTTGCATACCGCATGCCGCATACCGTGTAGAAGGAATCTTAGCTTTAGAGTTTGGCAAGTCCCAGAGGGCAGGGGACCACAGGGGGAAATGGAGAAAACTAGTTGAAAAGTCAACTGTGGTGCCCCAGTGAACATCGTCGTCAAGGGATTGATGGTAATGATGATGATGATGATGACCACTGTCCTTGAAGCTCACACTCCTTATCAATAGGGTACCTACTTTTAATACAATCAGGAAGAAGGTGGTAACACCCATGGCTTTCATTATTATAAGAGTGGTCTGATACAGAGATGTATGTATTGTATAAACCTATTTTATGCACATGTTATTAAATGTACAGGAAAGGGGGCGGTTTTAACACTCTTGGCATTTATCATGAGAGTCATTTGAGGGAGAGATTTATGTATTGTATACAAAACATTTTATGCGCATGTTATTAATGTGCAAATCAAACTGGTCCCCAGTCCCTCCCTTCCTCCCTCCCCCTCCTCTCCTTATTTGAGACCGGGCGTGTTGGCTGAACCGGTAGAGCGCGGGCCTCGCATGCAGAAGATCGGGAGTTTGGTTCCCGGTCGAGTCAAATAAATTACTTATAAAGTTGATACTTGTCGCTTCCTAGCCTGGTGCTCGGCATTAACAGGATAGGGCAAGGACTGGTTAGCTCAGTGTCAGGATAATGTGACTGAGCGGGATATTGGGTCATGGTGCTGATGGCCTGATTTTCCAGTGGGGCAGCACTATAAAGTCGAGATGAGTGTGCACTGTCACAAGTCGGTACCCATCCTGATATGACCTTAAATGTTGCCAGGACGTAAAACTCCAACAACCAACCAACCTTATTTGGGAGAGATGTCCTCTAGCGGAGGGTCACGTGATGCTTCCTTCCTTCAGTGTTGATGTTTATAGCCCACCCCTGTGCGCGCCTATCACCGTCGTGATTAGTACCACCACGTGGTTTGTGAGCATGTGTTGTCTATTTACAAAACACCCACAGAGTAGTTGCTATGGGGACCGGCCTATAAATCACAGGCTTTGGCCTGTTTAGATAGGAATCATACACGATATGGGAGTTATGAGGGTTGCGGGATATATTACTTCGCATCATATAACCATGTATATTGAGTAGACAATTAGCTATTTAGGCGCACTATACATTCACAAACACATGGAGCTTATGTAAAGATGAATTTACAGTAACTCTTAAGGGCGCATTCCTTACACGCGTAATGCGTAATGCGAATGCGAATGCAACAAAAAATCGAAATGCCTTGAAAGCTATGAGCTACATTCGCGTAGTGCGAATGCGAATGCGAATGCGAATGCGAATGCATTATCCCGATCGGTCCATGTAGCGATCGGTGCGTAATGCGTTATGCGTCAAGCTGGGTGTGAATAGAAACCTGAGTCTGATGTGTCCATTAGTTTAACACCAGGAGAGGCGACTGAGCATTACGGAACAGTCACACATATGCACAGAAATAGGGATATTTATCTATAATTTGGCTATAATAAAGGTAGGAACCCCCATGTGACGTACAAAAAGTTACATAGATATAGATGCAATATTTGGTCATATACAGAGCAGTATGGAGAATAATTGTATATTTTAATTTTTTAAATATAGCCAGGCGTGTGCCGCATAACGCATTACGCATAACATGTGTAAGGAATGATGGCATTCGCATACCGCATAACGCATAATGCATTACGCATTACGCGTGTAACGAATGCCAGCTTTAGTTCGACAGAAGTTCTGAATATATAACATTCTCGGGATCAAGTGACAGTGTAGCGTCCACAATAGAAGTGTAAGGTAGGAAATAAACATATAATCCTTTCGTGCCTTTATACTCGCATAATTCTCATACATCACATATATATATTATTAGTTATTAGGGAGAGAAAGGAACAAAGAGAAGACCATATATATTAAGATGGGTTGAGTAGTTACTCTGGCTGGCCTTAAATAGACCTACCGTTATTAAATTTTAAAACTTGAACCTCGTCGCCAACTGGGCGATAGCCATTGAGAGCAGGGATGGCTGGTCGCATGAGCAGCTCCCAGCACCAAAGCAGACTGCTGCTTTCCCGCCATAAGATGGTGGGTTCGAATCCCTCCCCACCACTCATCAGGATGGGCACCGACTTGTGACAGTGTGTACTCATGGTGACTTTATAGTGCTGCCTCATTGGGAAATCACTGGCACAATAACCTAATATCCCACTCAGTCACATTATCCTGCCACTGATCTAACCAGTCCTTGCCATATCCTATTAATCCTGAGCGCCAGGCTAGGAAGCGACAAGTTTCAATCTTATAAGTCATTGGTTTGACTCGACCAGGAAGCAAACTCCCGATCTCCTACACGCGAGTCCCGCGCTATACCGATTCGGCCACCGCGCCCAGTAGTATATTGATGGAAGTATTGAATTAGCCCCCCCCGCCACCCCCCCCCCTCCAGTAGTAGTAGGACAACCCACTACTGCCTCCTCAGATTAGTGTTGACAGAATTGCTCCTGCGCCTGTCCAGTATTCGAACCGGGGGACAGTTCGTCTTACTCTGCACAGACGGCGTATAAACAAGCCGAGTCATGTGACACATGACACGTGACACCATCCCGCCACTACTTCCCACGAAACTGCTGACGTTGGTGACAGGTGTGCACTGAGTCAACCCCCCCCCCCCCCACCTCCACCCGATATGGCATGATGGGTATGCCTGGTACACACCTACCGTTTGTGTGCGCACACCTCCCGTATACGATCGAAAACTGCCCGTTTCGCCCACAAAAATCGCTTGGTGTGCGCTCCCCGCGCACACCTAGCGATTGCGATTCGCGCATAAAACTCAGTTTTTAGTGCTAAAAGCGGCCGTTTACGATTGCGATTCGCGATTCGAAAAACGAATCGGCCCGTTTTCAGTTTTAAGCGGGTCGGGTCGAGTCGCGAGTTTTAGTGCGCGAATCCTATACGGGAGGTGTGTACTAACAAACTTGTCCACTCTGGCACCACCCGGCACCCGGCACCGCCCCCCCCCCCCCCGATACTCATCCTAAACCACCCAGTAGTCCCTCCTCCACACACACACACACAACACACACCATCCACCCGGACACCACCCCGAGAGCCAAAAGTCACCCCATGAACGTCCAGTCCCATATCAGTTCACACTGTAAAGCTGGAATTCCATCATGAATACCCAGTCCCATATCAGTTCACACAGTAAAGCTGGAATTCCATCATGAATACCCAGTCCTAGAGCAATTCGCTCAATAAAGTTGGAATTCCACCATGAATGACTGACCCAGCCCCACACCAATTCACACAATAAAGCCGGTATTCCATCAGACCAGTCCTATATAAACTCACATATACATTACATTATCTAGGCTCTCTGATGCAAGACCAGGCCGTAGGCAACATGACCTGATATCCCAATCAGTCACATTATCCTGACTCCGAGCCAACCAGTCCTTGTGCTATTCTAATAATGCCGAGTGCCAGGCTAGTTAGCGACAAGTATCAATTTTTTTTTAAGTCATTGGTTTGATTCGATTGGGAATTGAACTCTCGACCTTCCGCACGGGACGCCTGCGCTCTACCGAATCGGCCATCGCGTCCCGTATGCGCATTTATGTAAAATCTATGATGTAAAACATAAACAACTCAACATGTGTATAACAGAACCTCCAGTTGCTCTCCACTGACTTACCTGGTGCGATGGTCTAGTCGATAGAGCATGAGCCTCGCATGCGGAAGGTCGGGAGTTTGGTTCCCGGTCGAGTCAAACCAATGACTTTAAAATGAATACTTCTAGCTTCCTAGCCATGCACTCGGCATTATTAGGATAGGGCAAGGACTGGTTGGCTCAGTGTCAGGATAATGTGACTGAGTGGGATATTGGGGCATGGTGCCAGCCACCTGATTTCCCAGTGGGGCAGCATTATAAAGTTGCCATGAGTGTGCACTGTCCCAAGTCAGTACCCGTCCTGATATGACCTTAGATGTTGCTGGGACGTAGAACTCCAACAAACAAAAACACTCTACTGACGCATTCCAACTCGTCTGGTTATCGTTTCCTTTTTTGATGAATGACACTTTTATATCCTTCAGCACTTTTAACCAGATTGTAAATATGTCATGCTGTGCTTTTATTGCACAGCGACTTCCAAGGACTGTCACTTTCGAATTAGATTTCGCTGGCAGTTGACACAATTCCAACCACTTCAAAATAGATTTTTTTTAAAATCAATTCACACGCATCTGACCATTTCGGAGTTCGTGTAAATTTCGACGTAAGCATCTGAATGTGATTGTTATTGTTGTTGTTTTACATCCTATCAACATCTAAGGTCATATCAGGACGGGTACCGACTTGTGACAGTGTGCACTCATGGTGACTTTATAGTGCTGTCCCACTGGGAAACCAGGCTGCCAGCCCCATGACCCGATATCCCACTCAGTCACATTATCCTGACACTGAGCCAACCAGTCCTTGTCCTATCCTAATAATGCCGAGCGCCAGGCTAGGAAGCGACAAGTATCAATATTAAAGTCATTGGTTTGACTCGACCAGGGTTCGAACCACGATCTACCAGCATGGGAGACGGACGCTCTAACTCATTCGGCCATCCCGTCTGGTGATTGACAAGACTGGCATAATAGATACCGCTAGCTTTTCACTGCTGTCGACACAGCATTACAGCACAATCACAATCAATCAACCTTCTGCTCCACATATTTGATAAGTTATGGCCGACCAATCAAGGCATGTCCATTAATGGTTACACTGTCCCTGCAATTTCTATTGTCAACAGAATAGTACATATTTGTGGAATAATGGAGAGATATTGTGAATACAAAATGTCTTAAATGTCATGTTATCAATTCACTTTCCTACCCATATAAATTCACCTTCTCATCCAGGTAAACCTAGCTTTCAGACCAAAGCAAATTCACGTTCTCATGATATTAATTCACCTTCTCACTGATGTTAATCTAAATTCACCACACCCACATGAATTCACTTCGCATCCCATGTAAATTCATTTTCCCACTTAAAGCTGCATAGTCTGATGAAGCATCAAATTTTCAAAACCAAAACAAGTATTTCAATTTGATTCTACAATATCTAACTTAAATACTGGTGCACTTGTTAAACATTTGTCGCCACATAGACGGGAATACTGAGGCAATTTAATAGAACCTATTACTGCAGAAATCTATGGTGTCATGGTTTTGGCAACCTTGCCAAAACTAATTTTGCTTATTTACACTTCAAATATATCAAAAGTTAGCTATTTAAAATAAAAGTTACTTCAAATGAAAGTAGGGTAGATTATAACGATCACCCTAATATGTTTATCGCAGAAAATAACAGAAACTCAAAACCCATCGGACTATGCAACTTTAATTTTAAATCACTTTTAGACTCATACAAATTCACCCTTTTCCCTATATCGATTCACTTTTACACTCGGTAAATTAACTTTCTCACCTGTATAAATGTAAATTAACTTTCTCAACCACATACTTTTACTTTCTCACCCCTGTAATTTATTTTTCTCATCCAGATCAATTCACATTCTCATCCATGTCAATTCTCACTTTCTCATCCATGTACATTCACTTCTCTCCCACATGAATATAAATTCACTTTCTTAACCATTTAAATTCATTTTCTCTCCTATATAAATGTAAATTCACTTTCTCAACCGTGCAAATTCACTTTCTTGTCCATGTCAACTCACTTTCTTACCCGTGTAAATTCACTTTCTTACCCACATAAATTCACTTTCTTACATGAGTAAATTCACTCTTACCCATGTTAATTTACTTTCTTCCCATGTAAATTCACTTTATTATCCATGTAAATACCCATTCTCATCCATGTCAATTCAGTTTCTCGACCATGTAATTTTACTTTCTGACCATGTAAGTGCACTTTCTTACTCATGTAAATTCACTTTATTAGCCATGTAAATTCACATTCTCATCCATGTCAATTCAGTTTCTCAACCATGTAAATTCACTTTCTCACCAATGTAAATTCACTTTCTTACCCATTTAAATTCACTTTCTTATTGAACTTAATTCACTTTCTTCTAATCCTCATCACAGTTTCATTCAGGAGAACCAAAGACCCTATAATACTAAGACGGCTCAAAATGTGTAATCAAAATGATCAAACCCACCAATTGGTGCGCTGGCTGTTCTCTTGGTTAAACAGTTGGTATATTATATGTATAAATGTATATATGAATGTGAAAGATGTGTGATGATGGCGATGCTGATGCTGATGATGATGTGTATTTGTTCATAGCAATTTCATATTGATGTGTATTGATACTTACCTATCTCATGTATAATATAACTGTATGTGTTTACATGTAAAACACCAACCAGCAGCTGGGCTGATCAAACCCACCACAAGGTGGCACTGCAAAATTGACATTACCATAGGAGAGATAGGGAGTGAGCCGCCTTAGTGTTATAGGGTTTTTGGGAGAACCTAGATAGACCCACACTCACCACCCACTCCCACATGGTTGGTTGTTTGTTGTTGTTTTATGTCCTAGAAACATATACGGTCATATCAGGACGGGCACCGACTTGTGACACTCCCAACTGGCAAAGTCAGCAGGATGGATCGTAACAACAAATAAACGAAGCTCAATATGCTGACAAAGTATCAGAATAATGTGACTGTGTAGGATAGCAAGCAGGTCATGGTGCCGGTGACCAGCACTATAAAGTCGCCATGGGTGTGCACTGTCACAAGTCAGTACCCGTCCTGATATGACCGTAGATGTTGCTAGGACGCAAAACAACAAAAATCAACCAATCTATCCCATTAATGCCGAGCGCCAGGCTAGGTAGTGACAAGTATCAATTTTATAAGTCATTGGTTTGACTCGGCTGGGATTCGAACTCCCGACCTTCCGCATGGTAAACTGCGCACCCTGTATGCAATCCCCTGTGCGGGAGATCGGGAATTTGGTTCCCAGTCGAGTGAAACCAACGACTTATAAAATTGATACTTGTCGATTCCTAAATTGGCGCTCTGCATAAATAGAATAGGGCAAGGACTGGTTAAATCAGTGTCAGGATAATGTGACTGAGTGGGATATCGGGTCATGGTACCGGTTGCCTGATTTCCCAGTGGGGCCACACTATAAAGTCGCCATGAGTGTGCACTGTCACTAGTCGGTACCGATCCTGATATGACCTTAGATGTTGCCAAGACGTAAAACTCCAACAGCCAACATCTGCACCCTGTCCCTCTCCTGACAGGTGACAGGTGTGCACTGAGTCAACCCCTCCCCCCCTCCACCCCAATATGGCATGACGGGTAACAAACTTGTCCTAAACCACCCAGGATAATGTGACTGAGTGGGATATCGGGTCATGGTACCAGTGGCCTGATTTCCCAGTGGGGCCGCACAATAAACTCACCATGAGTGTGCACTGTCACGAGTCGGTACCCATCCTGATATGACCTTAGATGTTGCCAAGACGTAAAACTCCAACGACCAACATCTACACCCCCCGTCCCTCTCCTGTCCCCCTCACGCCCCTCCACCCCTCCTCCCCTCCCCGACGCCCCGGTGATTAGCATGAGCTACGACTCGCCGCTGCTTGGGTTCTAAAATCGCGACATGCCAGCCTGTTCTTGTTATTATATATGTCAAAGTAATCAGCATAACCGCCATAGCGCCCCCCCCCCCCCCATGCTCGACTCTAACTGGGCAGATTTAAGCAGACGGCGCTCGATCCTAGTCGGTGCCGACAGTCAGTCCGGTCTGAACCACGTGGTATGATAGGCTTCTAAGTGCTAATAATGGAAGTATTCGACTGGGCCTCTATATTCGCATATCAAATTCTTATTCGACTGGGGCCCGAAGTGTGTTTCTACACATATGAATCAAATGTGTCTTGTGGCTCCATCCGCTCCATCCATAAATCTTGTGGATAGAAAGGTCCCAGGCGAATGCCTCCAAAATTAATTTGGCATAGTTGCACTTCAAATATCCCCCAAGTTAGGCATTTTGAAGCAAAATCACTTGAAACTAACGTAATGTATAGATCATAACAATCGACCTAATATATTTATCTCACAAAATGAGATAACCTCATAGCCCATCGGGCTATGCAACTGTAAAGTTGCATAGCCCGATGATTTTGAGTTTCTGTAAATATATTAAATTAACTGTTATTATCTATCTTACTTTATATTGAAGTAAGTTTGATTTTGAATGGTTAACTTTGGGGATATTTAAAATGCAAACATGTCAATTAAATTTTGGCAATCATGCCAAAACTCTAGACACTGCAGGCTTCTGCAGTAACAGGTTCTATTAAATTGACTTCAGATTCCCTTCTATGTGGAACCAAATGCTTAATACATGTACCAGTATCTAAGTTAGATATGTACATTTAATTCTCGATAATTGGCTTGGTTTAGAAAATTTGATGCTTCATCGGACTATGCAGCTTTAATCAACTAATGTAATAATTATTTTTAAAATGTGATCGTACACTAACCCCACAATCCTGCGGCCAGGACCAGCGTCTAGTGGTCGTGACCCGGGAACCGGAAGTGCCGCATTGTCAGCTGACCAGACTGATTGGGTTGTTCGTAACCTGCTCGAGTACAGGCTGCAAATTTGCAGCATTAGATCGGCACTGATAAATAGGTCCAATTTTGGTTGAAGCATAAACTTCTAGGAGTAAAGGCTACATACATCCCTTACATGCGGTATGCGGCATGCGAATGCGAATGTGGCAAAAATCGGAAAAGCATCTAAGTCAATGGGGGTGATTCCTTACGTCTGAATGCGAATGCGAATGTGAATGCGGCAACTGAATCGGTCCATGTAGCCATTGGTGCGGCATGCGAATGCGAATGCTGCTGCGTTTGCCATAGAAGACAATGTTAGAGAAACCTGACACTATGTGTGGGTGTGGGTGTGGGTGTGGGTGAAAGGACCCAACCCGTATGCATGCCGCATTCGCATGCCGCGTGTAAGGAATCCTAGCTTCATGCCATCAAAACAATTGAGTCCGGGTGTCGAAGGTTTGGAGAGGCAGAAAAGAGAAAAGACGGGATTCACAGTTGAAGAGTACAGAGCAGCAGCGCAAAAGGAAAAGGGCCCCACCCCTAACAAACAGCTCCTTCGATCATGAGAAGTAAGCCCGGGAGAAAAAAAAGTAATGGGTAGGATTGAGGAGAGAGAAGTGAGGAGAGTTGAGTCAAAGGGTCATGTGCCTCCTTGCTCTGGGTTGACTAGGCTGAGCCGGAGGCAACAGATTAGTGGCGGTAGAAGGTGAAAAGATGGCCGGCCTCCCACTGCAATATTTGTTTTTATAGATCAAGCCAGGTGAGGAGAACGGCAGGTGTGGACAGCATGTGACTGACTCTTGGGTGGTTTGTAACCTTGACGGTTACAGGCTGCAGCAATTAGAGAACAACTCCGATAAATCGGTCCGTTCTTCAGATTAAAGATTTAACTTCAAGTGGGGGGGGGGGTGGGCATTTGTAGAAGTGGGGGGTACTTTACAACAATAACGACGAGTCGGTGGAGTGGTACCAGATTGTAGCTGTGCACTCACATCCAGTGCCGATGGTTCAGGAGGAAGGAACGGGAAAAGATGGGATTTGGAGGCAAGAACAAAGTGAAACAGTGAAAAAGGAAAAGGGCCCCACCCAAGCAGACAACTCGTTTGATCTTGGGGAGGAGTAAGCACAGAGGAAAGAGAAATGAGGAGAGTTGAGTCAAAGGGCCATGCCTTCTTGCCCTGTGATGACCAGTCGGCGAGCCAGACACACAGATGGAGTAAGATGTCGAAAGTGAAATGCTGGCCGACTCCCCCTCATGCAACTCTTTTCAGACATAATCAAGGAGGGGCGTGGCGCACCGGAGAGGTGATAGAAGAGGTGTGGATGAAGCCGGGTCTGGACAGCAAACAGCATGTGTGTCGGCCGACAGTCGTAGCCGACTATCGGCAGTCGGCCCCGTCAGCGTCAGGCATTAATGCAAGTCGGCGCGGAGAGGCGGGAGGAGGACTGTGTTGGATTACACCGCCGACTTCAGACCTGACTGACAGCAACCAGTGTGCGGCAACGTTCTCACATGCCTCACCCTGTGGTGCCAGTGTCACGACAAAATGATCCCCTGGTCTAAAGAAACAAACTAAATAGACGCGGTGGGTGGGTGGGTGGGTGGTTGGGTAATTTCGCGCCACGATCAAATCAGGCGCTTTTCGCGAAAAATAGTAGTGATAATTGCCTCTAATTGATGTTGGTTAATTGTTGGAGTTTAGCGTCCTGCCAACATCTAATCAGGACGGTAACCGACTTGTGACAGTGCGCACTCATGTCGACTTTATAGTGCTGCCCCACTGGGAAATCAGGCATCTGGCACCATGACTCAATATCCCACTCAGTCCTGACACTGAACCAACCAGTCCTTGCCCTATCCTATTAATGCCAAGCGCATGGCCAGAAAGTGACGAGTATCAATTTTGTAAGTCATTGGTTTGACTCGTCCGGGCATCGAACTCCCGACTTTCCGCACGGGAAGCTTGCACTCTACCAACTGGACCACCTCGTCCGGTGCCTCGAATTGAATCTGTTTTCGCTAACCAACAGAACGACCGACCATACATACCAGACATGTACACCGTTCAATCTCAATAAATAAATGATCACACCATCAATTGTCTGTGAATGTAAATCACATTCAATAGATTCGTGTATGATGTAACACACCCTTTAATAACTACACTAAAACTGCATAGTCCGATGAAAATACAAATTTGTCAAAACCCTAGATAAAGTATTCACCCCATACTCGCAGTACACGGGTGAATACCAACCCTATATAAAAACGGTCGAAAAAGCGTTTAAGGAAATGAGAACCTAATTTCACAATCTAAGAAGCAACATTTATTCTTTACATATTTTAATATGTCTTATTGATAGCCCACTACCTTTGAGTTGAAAATATAATATAATATCTAGTTTAATCAGATTTAAAAGTGAAATCGACGGCCTTCTCTGGCCGGCATCTTGTCTTTTTGCATTCTCGCCCATTTCACCAACTCTGTGGCAATATGTGCAGCCATTTGATACTGGAGCCACAGTTTCTAGTTCAGGTTCCATACTAAACCTATTTTCGCCCGTATTTACACTAGGTTGTCCTTCACCCGTGTACTACAAGTACCGGGTGAATCTTTTATCTATCAAAACCCCAAAACAATTATCCAGATTGGATTCTACATATCTAACTTAGATACTTGTGCGCTTATCAAACAGTTGGCACCATGTGAGGGAATACGGAGGCAATTTAATAGAACCTGTTACTGCATAAGCTAATGGTGTCAGAGTTTTGGCGTGCTTGCCAACATTAATTTTGCATGTTTGCACTTCAAATATCTCAAAAGTTAGCCATTTAAATAAAAGTTACTTCAAACTAAAGCAAAGTAGATTATAATGATAAATATAATGTATTTATACAGAAAATTTCCTCAACTCAAAACCATCGGACTGTGCAACTTTAACCAATAGACCGACGAAACAGATCACGTGTGTATGCCTACATGACCTCAATAAATAAATAATAACAAGCTATAACCAGGCATGTCCCCGCCTTGTGAATTATAACACCATCAATTGTCTGAATGTAAATTATATTCAATAGATTCGTGGATTTTTTCTTGAAGATTTATACTGCCTATTATGGATAAGTCTGAATAGACTTGTTTTCACCATTAGACAGGCCCGAGCCTACACTTTTACCGACCCAAGGGATTTTTAATCTCCCACACCACATAGACATGCTATGAGAGCAACTGGCCTTTGATAATGATGTAAGTTATACACAGCGGTGGAAATCAAAATTGGCAGAGGTGTGGGGCACGGGGCATTGAACCACCGACCTTCAGATTAGGAGTCTTACCTAGAAAAATGTCAAACACACTAACCACTCTGCCACAAAGAAATGATGTAACACACCATTAATAATAACTATATTAATATAAAAAAATCCCATTTATATATGTTTACCGATATTTAGTAATCCAAGAGAAGTAGGGGGGGTGATTTCAAATGGGTCAAAGACGAAAGGTCCCATTTGAAATCACTCCAGCCCCTCCCACCCTGTGAGAGAAATGGTAATCCATACAAGCATCGTGTTGTTGGTTATGAAGAGTTCAGGTGCAAAACCACGTAAACGCCAATTCAAAAATTGAGCTAAACATTGGAATCAAACCTTGAAAAAGTTTTTTTATATGCCTGTTTTCTTCATTGCTCCATAACCATATGATCATATGAAGAGTGGAATTAGTGAGAATTAAAATTATTTTCAGATAAAAATCTGTTATTTAAATTACATTTTTGAATTAGCGTTTACATGGTTTTGCGCCTGAACTGATTTATTTTCTCGCATATGCAGGGTGGTATTTTGTTATTTACTGCGGGACTATATTCTGGTGCCTGCAGATGGTGCAAGTGTCATTCGGCTGAGCAGAAGGCGGGCCCGTGTATCAAAATCAAAAGTAGCGCATGCGCAATAAACAGCGCCATATCTTGGAATCTGCGCTGCGCCTGTTATTCGTGTGTTTTATGATTGTGTAAAGGGGCTGTTCAAAGTTGTCAACATTGTTAAGAGAATACTACTTTTCCAGAGACCCTACTCTGCCCCCAAAAGTAGTACACATCAACATTTTACTACACACCCAGATGGGGCTGTGATATCCCAGATGGGCTGGCCAAATGGGTGGAGTGCCCACCGCCCATTTTTGGGAGGTCATGGGATTCAAACCAATAGACGGGATCACGGTTCCGACTGCGCATGCGCTGAAAACGGCGTTGGCAGCAAAGCAAATGCGAATGGCCATTGAGTTTGTCGATATGTATAGGGAAAAACTTTGATTTGATTCAAAATGAATAGAAATACATAACAATTTGGCATAAACATGTATGCACACATGCAATATAATGATCTGATGAATATAGCTAATACAAAACTAGCCACAGTTAAACATTTTGAGCTAAAAAACATACAATTCCACACAAAACAATCAGTGATATCCACATCACCATTATTAATTCTTGTTCTAAATATTAAAATAGCAAATGTGTCAACATACACTTGTTTCAGAGAAATATATAACCAATATCTGATTAACCCTACTAATTTTCTAGTTCTACATATGTCATTAACCATAGGATATAAATAAAAACATTAATAAAATAAGTAAAACTGACTTTGGCTATGGCTCTAACACTAGTCTGAGTGCCCAGATTTGTCTAAATCTAAATGCACATGGCATAAGATGTGCTGATTATATTGATGTAAATGCAATGCTGGATAAAAGATTAATATCTTAATTTATTATATATATTTTGTTAGTTGGTATTCTATGTTCAAACAAGAGCTGAGATGAGCTGAAACTAGCACATTCCATAGCTGCACCCAGTGTATTAGCATGTGCCATGTGCTTCTCGCGGGTTTGTTTTGCTCTGACACATCCCACAATGCACCGCGCTGCTGGAACGGTGATGTAGTCTATAGGTTTGAACCATGGATGAGTCAAACCTATAACTTAAAAATGTATGTGTTGTTACCTAGCGTTATGTACTATCATGGAAGTGATGGAAATGGGAAATATTAGGTGTAGCGCGGTATTCGAACCCACACTATTCCAGGGCGAGTGTGCAGGTTATTACACTAACTATAACAACCATGATGTAATCAACCCATCCACCACTACCTCTCTCCGTAGCTCCTTCCCAGGGCGGTATACAAGAGTGCAGCAACAATGAACAAAAGAAATGATCATTTTAATAAACACTAAAAGTTGTTCATTACTGACAACTCCCCCCCCCCTCCCACAACGTACGCTTTATAGACCATGAAAATGTTGACAACGTTGGATGGCCCTTAAAGTTGCATAGTCCGATGGTTTTGAATTTCGGTATTTCTTTCTGAGATAAATATATTATATCGATCACTAGTATCTACTTTACATTAGTTCAAAGTTACTTTTATTTTAAATGGTAAACTTTTGAGATATTTTGAGTGCAAACATGGAAAATTAGTTTTGGCAAGCTTGCCAAAGCTCTGACACCATAGACTTCTGCAGTAACAGGCTCCTGTTAAATTGACTTAGTATTGCCTTCTACGCGGAAACAAATGCTTAATAAGTGCATCAGTCTCTAAGTTAGATATGTAAAATCAAATCTAGATAATTGATTTGGTTTTGAAAATTTGATATTTCATCAGCCTATGCAGTTTTAAGACGACTTCAGACGACTTCTGGACATGACATCACCGCTTGTAGACCGTGAAAATGTTGACAACGTTGGACGACCCTTAAAGTTGCCGGCTAACCTCACCCAGATACAAACAAATCCAGCATCAAAAGCTCTCCAAACATACCTTTGCTTAGTTTGTTCAGTTCATGCAACTGAACATGTGGGAGGAGAGTGTTGAGGTATGTGATGTATGAATGACATCATAGGTGGGACTCTCTCATCATATGACCTAGAGGGGTTCCCCACACACAGGGGAAGCCATGGAAACCACCAAGATGGCAGCCACAGAAAGCTCTCAATTCAACTTTTAAAGTCTATTAATCTACATGGTTTAATCAATTATTCACCAAAAAGTAGCTGGTTATGAGAAATAAACATTTGAACTTAATATTTAGCATTTCAGATTGCAAACATTTTTCTCTAAATGGTTGTCTAAAAGCCTTGTCAGTGCTGCTGGACTAACTACAACACAACAGGAGCAACCATTTTCAGCACTCTCCCCCCACATATACAGTTACATAAACTGAAAACCTGCAAAGGTATGCTTGGAGAGCAGCATTTGTCAGAGTACGGTTCGTATCTCAGCAGCCTATACCGGGTCGGTTTAAGGCAGACGACTTCTGGACATGACGTCACCGAGTGTCAGCTGTTTGTAGCGACTGGTGGAGCCTGCTCACTAAGCTATAAATGTATGCTGGTTGGTTGTTGGAGTTTTACATCCTGGCAGCATCTAAGGTCATACGAGGACGGGTACCAACTTGTGACAGTGCGTACTCATGGGGACTTCATAGTGCTGCCCAAATGGGAGACCAATCCACCAGCATCATGACCTGATGATATCCCACTCAGTCACATTATCCTGACACTGAGCTAACGAGTCCTTGCCATATCCTATTAATGCCAAACACCAGGCTAGGAAGCAAGAAGTATCAATTTTATAAGTCGTTGGGTTGACTCGACCAGGATTGGAACCCGTGGGGTTAATGTATATAAGTACTCGTGTCCAGGCAGGCGACCATTACCTAGATTTAGTGAATAAAGTGGCTCTGGGTGACTTTACCGGGCGACTTGTACAGCTTTGTGGCTGGAGGTTCCCAGATTGGTTCGCACTGATAACACTTACTGTGGCTGGATATACGACTCTCCAGACTCTGTTGCCATGTCAACGGTCCTTCCGCCTTTTACACCCCCTCCCCCTCCACACACCTACACACGCCCCCCTTCACACGCCCCATACCCCTCTACACACGCCCCCTACACACCCCCTACAAACGCCCGTACCCCTGTACACACGCCCCCTACACACACCCCTACACACCCGTACCCCTTTACACATGCCCCCTACACACACACCCTACACACGCCTCCTACCCCTGTACACACGCCCCCTACACATGCCCTGTACCCCTGTACACACACCCCCTACACACCCAATACCCCTGTACACAAGCCCCCTACACACGCCACGTACCCCTCTACACACACCCCCTACACACCCCTACACACCCGTATCCCTTTACACAACACCCTACACACACCCTGTACACAAGCCCCTACAAACGCCCGTACCCCTCTACACACGCCCCCTACACACCCCCTACACACCGTACCCTTTTACACACCCCTACATAGCCTCCTAACCCCTGTACACACGCCCCCTACACACGCCCCGTACCCCTTACACACCCCCCTACACACCCAATACCCCTGTACACAAGCCCCCTACACACGCCACGTACCCCTCTACACACCCCCCCTACACACCCCCTACACATACCCCATACCATGTCATACGCCCCTACACACGCCCGTACCCCTCTACACACGCCCCACTACACACCCCTACCCCGTACACACGCCCCCTACACACGCCTAGTACCCCTCTACACACCCCCCACACACCCCTTACACACGGCCCGTACCCCCTCTACACACGCCCCCTAGAACACCCCCTACACACCCCACTACACACACCCCCTACACACACCCTATACACACACCCTACACACGCCCCGAACCCCTCTACACACGCCCCCTGCCATGCAAGGATAGCCTACCAGTAGCAGATCTAACCATCAATAGTGCATTAGCTAACTCAACTCATGCATTACAATGCTTAAGTCACATATCATGCTGCCGCCATGCTTCTCATGTATTTATTTGAAGAGCTGAATATAATTACTAAATTAGAGTTTTCCATCAAGGGTTACGGTAGATAAAAGATTCACCCTGTACTAGTACACGGGTGAAGGACAACATAGTGTAAATACGGGCGAAAATAGCTTTAGTATGAAACAGGAACTAGAACCTGTGGTTTCAGGATCAAATGGCTATATATATATGCACAGAGTTGGTCAAATGGGCGAGAATGCAAAAAGACAAGATGGGGGCCATAGAACGCCGTCGATTTCACTTTAAAATCTGATTAAACTACATGTTTTATTATATTTTTCAACTCAAAAGTACCGGGGAAATAATAAGACATATGTAAAGAATAATTGTTGCTTCCTAGATTGTGAACTTAGGCTCTCATTTCATTTCCCCGCATTTTCGACCGTTTTTATATAGGGCTGGTATTCACCCTTGTGCTGCGAGTACCGGGTGAATCCTTTATCTAGGGCTATGGTAGCTTTATTTACACATTATAACACTAGAACATGCCCCCTCCCCCCTCAGACATTACCCCCGAAACTAGCTCCAGTTCTTTGTGAGTGTGAGTCGACCAGGTTCGTAGGTATGTCTCCTCCCCTCACCAAAAACAAAACAGTGTTCATGGTTTTCTCTATGGCGAAGTGGTTAGCATGATTGACATTTTTCTAGGTCATATTCCTAATCTGAAGGTTGGTGGTTCGATTCCTCATACCATCACCTCTGCCAATTTTGATTTCCCCCGCCATGTATAACTTCCAGTGTCATCAAATGCCAGTTGCTCTCATACCATATCTATGTGGTGTGGGAGATTAAAAATCCCTTGCATCGATAAAGGGGTAGGCTCAGTCTTTCTATAGACCAATCTAATGGTGAAAACAAGACTTATCCATGATAGGCAGTATAAATCTTCAAGAAAAAAGAAAGTATGCAATCTCCTTGAAATGGGTGGAAATGTCATTTCAAAGCCTCTATATTTAAAAAAACTGCCCTTGGGGGGGGGGGGGGGGATACCCAAGAGACCCCTAAAGGGTTAGATCTGGTAGGCTTACATGGTTGCCAGTGTTGGGCATACCGATGTTACAGAGATATTATTTTGTACATTTGGACTTGTATTTGCGCCATGATTGAGCTTAATGTATTATATTGCTTTACCCTAGAAGTTTCTTTAGCGTGAAGAGCCTACAAATGTCCCTTTTCGAAATATGTCTTATGGACATTGTTAGTTAAAAGACCCTTATAAAATAAAAGATAGTGAATAATGACAACGAAAAAAAATAGCACCACAAAGAATCTGTAAGCTAAAAAAACCCGTCAGAAAAACTAGATGCTGATCCATTTATGTTTCCTCTCACTCTCCTATCACATGTTTGGTGTTATATTCGGAGGGCACTTACAAGATACAGTTACTCTTTTTTTTAAACCAATCAGCAACCGATAAAATTTCATAAGTTTTCAAACATTTTCAGGGAAACACATTTAGGGTTTCGCGCCCAGGGCTCATGAAACAGGTGATAGGAACCGTTTGTTTGTTTGTTGTTTTATGTCCTAGCAACATCTAAGATCATATCAGGACGGGGATGGGAACCGAGTCTCTATAGAATAATTATGGGAACCAACATTTCGGTTCTTTTGTTTTTTTCCCAGTACGGTAATAACACGTGACCCGAAATTATTAGCCTAATCGAACTACTTACTGTAAGGAGACAAAATATTGGTTATTAAATGCTGGATTTCACAACTACCGTAAAAAGTTAAATCACCAAGTCTGCGCAGACCAGACGGGATGGCCGAATGAGTTGGGCGTCCGTCTCCCGATTTGGTAGATCGTTGGATTCGAACCCACGAGTTTGAACCCTAGTCGAGTCAAACCAATGACTTATATTGATACTTGTCGCTTCCTAGCCATGCGATCGGCATTACTAGGATAGGGCAAGGACTGGTTAGTTCAGTGTCAGGATAATGTGACTGAGGGGGATATCAGCTCATGGTGCTGGTGGCCTGGTCTCCCAGTGGGGCAGCACTATAAAAATTGCCATGAGTGCGCAATGTCACAGGGCGGTACCCGTCCTGATATGACCTTTGATGTTGCCAGGACATAAAACTCCAACAACTAACCAACCAAGTCTGCGCATGCGCATGCGCATTGTAACCGGAACACGTGACCCAGATTGTAGCTTCCTTGTGTTTCTGCAGTCCCATATACTTCAAGGTCAAAGGTTAAGTCGCTATTTCTTGTCTCTCTCTCTTTTTTACGTCATTCTTTAAAGCTGCAAAACATCAAATTTTCAAAACCAAAACAATTATCCGGATTTGATTCTTCATATCTAACTTATGTGGCTGTCACACTACGACGACAAGCGGCGACGACAGCCCAGCGACATGGATTTTGTGAAAACCCGACGACATATGCAAATTCGGGCCAAGCGCCGCATCAGCGCCGCGACAGCGCCGCGACAGCGCCGCGACAGCGCCGCGACAGCGTAGCGACAGCTGAACGACAGCGTGTAGCGCCGGCAGTCGTCGAGGTTTTTCAACAAGCACAAAAATCCGACGACAACCCGGCGACCGGGAGAAACTGGAGTTGTCGCGGAGCTGTCGCAGAGCTGTCGCGGCGACACGCAAACGACAGCATAGCGACAGCCGACTACAGCCAACGACAGAGCAAAACGACAAGTCGTTGGACTGGCGCCGGCCTAGTCGTCGTAGTGTGACAGCTACATTAGATACTTGTGCACTTATTAAGCATTTGGCGCCACATAGAAGGGAATATGCCTGCTGCAGCAATTTAAAATAACCTGTTCCTGCAGAAGCCTATGGAGTTTTGGCGTGCTTGGCAACATTAACTTTGCATGCTTGCGCTTCAAGTATCTTCAAAGTCAACCATTTAAAGTCAAAGTTACTTGAAAGTAAATAAAGGTAGATTATTACCATCAACTTAATATATTTATCTCAGAAAATGAGAGAACCTCACAACCATTGGAGTATGCGACTTAAAAGCTGCATAGTCTAAGAAAAACATAACATTTCCAGTCCCCAAAACATGCACTTTGATCCAATCCTATATATCGAACTGAGATGGGTCTTTTCATGGTAAATGGGGCCAAAGTCTGACATTAGGCTAACAAATTAATATTGCGTATTTCCCTGTTTCTTTCGCTGAGTAGTCAACTCTTGTCCATACATATACTGGTAATGTGACGTATGCAGGTATTGCAATACCTCAGGGAGTTTGATGCCCCTGCCCTCCAGAGTTGTAAACCACTGCCTTGTGGTACAGGTTCTTGACAGAACCGAAGGCTAAGGGAGCAAACCCTGAACAGAAAACCATGTCACTGTGGCAGCATTAAGGGCGGTTGATGTATGGAACTCCCAACACCTCCCGACCAGCCACTGCAGGAACAAATAGTTTTGCGCCTGTCTGGATATGTTCTTGCCGGTGTGAAACCTCTATTTGCTCCCCGAGAGTGCCGCTGGTAACTTGCAAAAGCCAGCAGCACCTCAACACTTTTGCAGGCAGCTTTCATGAAACATGATCAAGAGAAACCTGAAGCTTAGAGACATTAAGACCGACTCATAGACATCACTCTCACAGCAGAGAGCTAAATAGAGAGTGGCAGTCAAGTAATGAAAGCAGTCTTTGTCGCATCGCGACTGACAGCATGATGATGATGATGGGGTCAAAGTCTGACATTAGGGTAACAAATTAATATTGCGTATTTCCCTATTTCTTTCGCTGAGTAGTCAACTCTTGTCCATACGTATACTAGTAATGTGACGGAAAAGATAGTTATGGTTACCATCTGGTCAGAATAACAAGAACTAATTAAAGAATTAAGTAGCCAGCCCAAGCGTGGATGTAACCTACAATTTAATAATAACAACATTTATTTAAGATTATTTATTGCATAACACTTTTCATTTTTATGCGCTGACCCCTTAAGTAGACAATCGCACTATACAGAAATCTGTATAAGGAAGTTATATTCTTCCCAATTTTGAGTTCTGGGCGTAACACAATAGAAGGGGACACCAAAAATAATAGGGGACTTCAACGTAATTTCTTTTTCATTCAGCTTTGTAGGAAAATGATATTAATAGTCATGGTACTATGAAATAGCCTTACACACGCAATAATAATAATAATAATAATACATTTATATAGCGCCCGATCCAGCACGCCGTTCTCAGGTGCTTTACATAACAAACAAATATACAGGAAAATAAATTTCACCTAGTTAAAAGCAAAGTTAAACAAATCTGTTCCATGCAGCTCAACGGTGAGAACGCCGGCTGGTTGTGGGTTTTAACCCCTGCTGAGTCAAATCAATGACATACCACATTGATGCTTGTCACTACGTAGCTTGGCGCCCGGCATTACCAGGATAGGGCAAGGACTGGTTTGCTCAGAATCAGGATAGTCTGACTCAGTGAGATATTGAGTCATGGTGCCGGCAGCTCAGTCATGGGGGTCTTTTTAGCGCTGCCGCACTGGGAAGCCATACTGCTGAATCTATAAGAGTGTGCAGCTTTAAGTTGGAGATAGTGTAGCTTTGAGATCAGAAAGGGTTTCTCATCGTCCCACTTTGTTAAAAGTGTTATTACATTCGATCTGTTCCCGTGAAATTAGATAAAACCTGTGCATCTTGAATAGCTTCAAAATCAAAACAATCGCCTAGATTTTGATTGTGAATATTTAACTTAGATACTGGTGCACTTATCAAACATGTGTTGCGACATAGAAGAGAATGCTGGGGAAATTTAATAGAACCGGTTAATACAAAAGCCTATGCTGTCAGAGTTTTGGCGTGCTTGCCAAAACTAATTTGACCTGTTTGCACTTCAAACATGTCACCAAGTTTACCATAAAAGTTACTTCACACTATTAAAAGTAGAGTAAATAATAACGATCGATCTAATATATTTATCCCAGAGAAATGGCAGATACCCAAAACCATCGGACTATGCAACTTTAACCCCAAACAAAAAGTCCGAGCTACAGCCGTGTATACCTCCGTGATGGTGTCTGTGTGTGACGGGGTGTGGGGGTGGGGGAAGGGGGGAGGGGGCGGAGAGGGGTCTGGCAGGCTGCACCCCGTTGACGTAAATACAAAGCCTGGCGGGTAAAATGTACACATACAACCGGAACGGGTAGGGCGACTTGTATAGCCGGGCGTAGAGTGACTACATCCGGTTTATAGAAGGGCAACATATGTGTGTTCACTTTTTTTGTGTCCGCCGCATAGGTCCGTGAGCAACCTTTGCCCCCAATCGTAGTAGTAGTATACACACAGACCTAGACAGCAGTAAATGTTCTACTTTTGGAATATGGAAATGTTGTGTGGTCACCACTCTACAGGAAGGATGCTGAGTCAATTGAGAAGATCCAAAGGAGGGCAACGAAGCTTGTACATGGATTCGATGAAATACCCTATGAACAATGTATGCATCATTTGAAGATCCCAAGCATGTACTACAGACGGGCCCGTGGGGATATGATTGAAGTATTCAAATATCTCCATGGTATCTACAAGACAGGCAACCCCCTTATCAGAGACTCCAACACCAGGACCAGAGGGCACTCCTTGAAGCTGAGGAAGCAGTACTCCAGACTGGACCTGCGACACAACTTTTTTGGTTTTAGGGTGGTTGACCTGTGGAATGACCTGCCGGAGAGTGTCATAGCAGCGGTATCGGTGAACTGTTTCAAGTCCCGACTGGATGCATACTGGTCAAGCATTACATATATCTTGGAGCCAGTGACAGTTGCTATGATCCACCATATCTGAAGAACTGTCTCCACTTCTATTAATTAAGAGCGGCTAACAGGTCCAAGGCCTATTATAGCTGTATCCTATTGATTGATTGATTGAATATCCCCCAATCTTAGTAGTATACACAGAGACGTATACAGCATTAACTGTATATGCCTTTACATGTATATTTACGTATGTATATATAGCTATTAAGATATGTGGATAGTGATATGAACCCTTTAGGCTGTATTGCGTGTAATAAGGGGGGGGGGGGGAGGTCCTGTGTCACAGTTTGAGCGCCCTGCCAGTTTGAGCACCCTTCTGTTGCTTCTGCACATGCGCGGATAGAGACAACATTAAAACCACTCTAACTATCACAGTAATTAGTGATTTTTGGTGCTTTGAAAGCAAATTTCTCATGCACCGCTCCACCTCCCTGCGCGGGGCGACACTCCACTCGCTCAGAAGTTTGCATATATGTATATATGTATATAAATAGTGGAGGTGTATAGGTTAACACATACATATATATTGATCCATATATGTTTCTAGATATAGCTATGTTGATATATATGTCATGGGGGTGATGAAAATGGGAAATACTGTGCCTAGAGCGGGACTCGAACCCACATCTCTTTGCATTCCGGGCCAGTGTGCTAACCATTACACCACCTAGGCTCCCTGATATCAATACACTCCCCACGCCTACCTGTCTATGTGGTTACTTGCCTGAGAGGTCAGTGCAGACCACTACACTCGTCCCCCTGGAATTGTAAGTCTTGTAATGCTTACAATTACATACATACAGGCAATGCACTAACACATACATACACAGGGTAGGTTCAACAACCATACAGCGCAAAGCTTGTACAGGATCCTGATCACGGCACCAGTGTCGTGGGGGTGATGAAAATGGGAAATACTGTCCTAGAGCGGGACTCGAACCCACATCTCTTTGCATTCCGGGCCAGTGTGCTAACCATTACACCACCTAGGCTCCTGATATCAATACACTCCCCCGCCTACCTGTCTATGTGGTTACTTGCCTGAGAGGTCAGTGCAGACCACTACATATATATATATATATATATATATATATATATATATATATATAAATATACACAGTAAAACCTCCTTAACCGACTACATCCACAGATCGCCCACTCCCTTATATCGATCGCTTTAGTTGGGTCCCAACAATACCATTGTAACCATATTTTAACTCCCTAATCCGACCACTTCCCTAAATGGACCAATTACAGTCTATCCCTAGGTCAGTCAATTTAGAGGTTTTACTGTATATATATATATATATATATATATACATATATATATATAAATATATAATATACACACATTTATTCACTTTGTTGCTTTATCAAGCATCACTGTTTTGCATTGAAGTCAATTACAAAAACAGATATAAACAAAGAGCCTACAGTGGGCATCTAAGAAATGGTCGTTGCGCAAACATGTTTGACAGAATAAAGAAATAAAATCCCTGGGAAAAAAAGAAGTAACTGAGAAAAAAAACCATGGTATAATTCTCTACAAGTGACTTGTCCCTTTTTAGCTTCTTGTCCATCTGTGTTTTACGAGTACAAACTCATGATGACATGGTGTCTTTTAAAATCTGGTTTTGCACATAAAGCATACAGAAATGCTTTAATATCTAACCATGCCGTAAAAAATTCCGATATATGGCAGAGGGAATGCAATAGACTACATCATGGTTCAGACTGCGCATGCCCTGAACACGGGGCCGGGAGCACAGCAAATGGGTACGGCCATTGAGTTTGCCGATATGCGTAGGGCAAAACTGGCATTTTATTCAAAATAAATAGAAATACATAACAATTTGGCACAAACATGCATGGAAGGATGCAATATAATAATATAATGAATATGTCTAAGATACAACTCTCCACAATTAAGCATTTTGAGCTAAGAAACATACAATTTCAGTCACTTTACAGGCTGATGTTTACATCACCACTGATTAGTCAGAAGTAATTCTTGTTCTAAAAATTAAAATGTCAAATGTGTCAACAAAAACTTGTTTCAAAGAAATATATAACCAATATCTGATTAACCCTACTCATTTTCTATTTCTACATATGTCATTAACCATAGAATATATATAAAAACATGAATACAATAAATAAAACTGACTCTGGCTATGGCTCTAACACTACTCTGAGTGCCTAGATTTGTCTAAATATAAATGCACATGGCATAAGATGTGCTGATTATATTGATGTAAATGCAATGCTAGATAAAAGATTAATATCTTAATTTATTATATATATTTTTTTAGTTGGTATTCTATGTTTCAAACAAGAGCTGAGATGAGCTGAAACTAGCACATTTCATAGCTGCACCCAGTGTATTAGCATGTGCCATGTGCTTCTCGGGGCTTTGTTTTGCTCTGATGCATCCCACAATGCACCGCGCTGCTGGAACCGTGATGTAGTCTATTGTTTTATTTGTTATTTGGTATGCCTGCGCGGGTGTTTTTGTATATATATATATATATATATATATATATGTATATATGTATATATATATATATATATATATATATATATATATTGGTTGGGTTATATCTGAGTTTCCTATAGATTGACATAGTGAGTGTTGGTAGGTCTGAGTGTAGCCGCACTCAGGACCTGGCCCCTCTGCCTGAGTCGGGGGTCAACACAATCAAACTGGAAGTAGCAGCTGTGTCAAGGTTGGTTGCGGCCAGGTTGGCCAGGCAGCCACCTGTGGTGGGCAGACTACTAGGTGTCCATGGACACCAAAATGCTGTTCTCCTATTGGTTTGACATGGGCAGTGTGACACCCTACCAGGGAACCGTGGAACTATTTAAATAAAGATAGCAGGCTTGCTCTCTCTTCTCTCACTCTTACTTTCTCTTTCTTCTTGTCTGTATTGTTTTTCCTTGCAGCCTACTTGCACAACCACAGATCCGGGTACCAACTCTACAACATGACTCTACTATGTATTCGCTACATGAATATTCAATAGGCTACCATGTATTCTTACATGATTATTCAATGTATTTTATTCAACGATCACCATTGGAATGGGATATTTAAAATTGCATACTCCGATGGTTTTAAATGTCTATCATTTTCTGGGTTAAATTTTTAAAATTAATTGTTATAATCTATCTTACTACATTTTGAAATAATTTGATTTTAAAATAAAGGGCTAACTTTTCAGATAATCCGATGTCCCACTCAGCAGCTCAGTAACATTATCCTGACACTGAGCTATAGGTCCTTTCCCTATCCTATTAATGCCAAGCGTCAGACTAGGAACCGACAAGCATCACTTTTATAAGTCATCAATTTTATAAGTCATTGGTTTTACTCGACCGGGAACCGAATCGATCTCCATCGGACTATGTAATTTTAACTAACTTCAGCGAGGCGCAATCTGGACCACGGATCAAGGAAGGTGGAAGGTTGAGATCAGTGACGTCATTATGTGACGTCATATAGGGTAGGATGGATCATCTGTTGTGCGCGGCAAGGCACAGGACTGGCGTCATTATGGGACTATAAATATGGCGTCATCTGACGTAGAGATCAAAAGGGGAGGGATGCTTGTGGTGTGTGGGACATTGAGCATCAGTGACGTCACTACATGACTATGCTTGGACAAGCTTCGTAATCGTAACATGAGGAGTTTTGTTGTTGTTGTGTTTTTGTTGGCAAAACAGTTTATTCATCAGAATATCATTTTGTTCAGCGCTGAGGCACTGGTCTTCCAGCCTTTTACATTACATTGTAAATAGGTAGATAAGCGGGTACTTGCATTAGTAGATTGTGAAGGGTGTTAGTGTGTTAAGCCCTGTTCACACGGGCAATGTAAATCGATTCGTAGAAAGCGACTTGTATAGTTCGCATCACATTTCTCGTGTGAACGCACGTCTGAGGCGGATTAGGGCTGATTCGACTCACGTGATGCGGATCCTGTAAACCACCTAAGCGAGGTAGTCTACGTGAATCGATTCCTGTGATGCGGATAATTTTGCCTGTGTGGACGCAACCGACTTACGTGATGCGGACTAAGCACGTCGATCTATATACTATAATTTGGTCTATGAACCTGCTAGAGGTGCACAGATATTTTTGTTATCATTTATTTTTAGGGTTTCACTTCACAGCCAGCAAGTTTTGACCGTTCCAAACCAATACGATTCAGTCATTACATATCTAGGTCGAACCCACACTCTCTGGTGCCAGCATCGTCGAAACCCAAAATGGCGCTGGTTAGCCTGGACTTGCTCATGCGCAGATATCCACTTCCGCTTTAAACCGATTCAAAGCACTGCCCGTGTGAACGCGAAACACTTTCAAACTAAATCGAATCATATGATTCGATTTGTCTAATTCGCTTCCGATTTTGCCCGTGTGAACACGGCTTTAGGTTTTGTTTGTTTGTTATTGTTGTTTTACGTCCTAGCAACGTCTGAGGTCATATCAGGACGGGGTCGTGTGTCGTGGGTTACTTAGCAAATATTCCTAAACCCAAACATTTGACTGAATCAAATGTCTGTAGTACATATTTGTTTATTTCTTATTTATTTACTACCGGAAAATATGTGTCATGCTATGTCTGTCATATTACACAGATGGTTAAAATTGCATTGTTTGATGGTTTCAAGTTTCTGCCATTTTCTGAGACAAATAATGTAATGATTGGTTGTTGTAAACTACATTACTTCAGTTTGAGGTAGGATTCATTTTAAGTTGGGAACTTTTGAGAGATTTGAAGTGCAACCATGTAAAATTAGTTTTGGCAAGCACATCAACACTCTTGACAGCATAGGCTTCAACAGTAACAATTTCTATTAAATTGAATCAGTTTTCCCTTCTACATGGACAATTTTTTTTACTAAGTGCATCAGTATCTAAATTAGATATGTACAATCAAATCTAGATAAAATTGTTTTGGTTTTGACAATTGTATTCTTTCATTTTGGACTACGCTTCTTTAAAGCTGCATAGTCCGATGAAACATCAAATTTTCAAAACCAAAACAAGTATCTCAATTTGATTCTACATATATAACTTAAAAGTGCATGGTCCGATGCTTTTGAGTTTCTGCCATTTTCTGAGATAAATTCATTATGCTGATCGTTAGGATCTACGTTACGTTAGTTTGAAGTAACTTATAATTTAAATGGCTAACTTTGGAGGTATTTGACGTTAAAACATGCCAAAGTAATTTTGGCAAGCACGCTAAAACTCTGACACCATAGACTTCAGTAGTAACAGGTTCTATTAAATTGACTTATTACAACCTTCTATGCAGGAACAGATGCTTGCTAAGTGTACCAGTATCTAAGTTGAATATATATAATCAAATCTAAATATATCTTTTGGTTTTGAAAATTTGATGTTTTCATCGGACTATGGAACTCTAAAGTGCACTATATTATTAAACATTTGTCACCACATAGAAGGGAATACTGAGGCAATTTAATAGAACCTATCACTGCAGAAACCTATGGTGTCAGAATTTTGGCGTGCTTGCCAAAACTAATTTTGCTTGTTTGCACTTCAAATATCTCAAAAGTTAGCTATTTAAAATAAAAGTTACTTCAAATGAAAGTAGGGTAGATTATAACGATCAGCCTCAGAAAATGACAGAAAGTCAAAACCCATCAGACTATGCAACTTTAAATAAATAAATATTCTTTTCAAAAACATAAATAATCAGACATGTATGCTAGAGTTCTTACTCGCTATGAATTACTGATTTGTCATGACACATTATTTCATACGGCTTATTTAAAGCGACACAGTCACATACAAGTATAACTTGTCTAAATCAAAGCACTTAACTTAGATTTGAACCTACATATCCAACTTGGAAACTAGTCTACTTAAAGCTGCATAGTCCGATGAAATATCAAATTTTCAAAACCAAACCAATTATCTAGATTTGATTTTACATATCTAACTTAGATACTGATGCACTTATTAAGCATTTTTTTCTACGTAGAAGGCAATACTGAGTCAATTTAACAGAACCTGTTACTGCAGAAGTCTATGGCGTCAGAGTTTTGGCAAGGTTGCCAAAACTAATTTTCCATGTTTGCACTCAAAATATCTCAAAAGTTTACCATTTAAAATAAAATTAACTTTGAACTAGTGTAAAGTAGATACCAGTGATCGATCTAATATATTTATCTCAGAAAAAATACAGAAATTCAAAACTATCGGACTATGCAACTTTAATAAACAGGTGTTTTCACATTGAAGGGAAACTACGTCAATAAAAACACTTTAAACCTCTTGTTGAAGTTTACGGTGGCAGAATTTTGACGCGCACACCAACATTAATTTGATATGTTTTCAATTAAAATATATCCAGAGGTAGCCACGTAATCATAAATGTACTTAAAACTAAAGGAAGTTAGATTATAACAATCACCCTAATATATTTATTTACAAAAGTAGCATCAAATTATACCCATCGGACTATGCACCTTTAATTGGTATTTACTGTCTGCATAACTGTGTCATATTCTGCAGCAACATTGCTACTTAGGCCAAATAACAAATATAAAAATTGGTGATCGTCCCCGCCCGTGCCTGAAAAATCGCCCGCCCCTGAATTAATTTTAAATATTTGTTTAATCCGATAAAAATGTATCAGGCTAGCAGCAATTCAACCTTTGTAAGCACACAATATGTCCCGAGCCTACAATATGTTCCAAAATTGAAACTTTTAGACCTGTATCTGTATGATATAATCAAAATGAGATATAATCAAAATGAGAATACAGTGTTCATTGTTTGACTGAAAACATTGTGGTGTGTATATGAATGACGAATACAAAATAAAATAATTTAAAAAAAATAAAAATCGCCCGCCCGACCCAGATTTTTATATCAAAAGGACGATCACCAACTTAATTGTTTTAATATATATTTGGCCTTACTGCAAATAGTACAATGCACCAACCAGGATAGTTAGGCATGGTTATTACTTGAAGCAGACTACTAGTACTTCTCTGTTTGTGCAAACTGACGACATTCAGTGAAATATTCCACATCTCAGTGAAGTTTATCGATAGCAGACGACATTTCGTCTGAGCAGACGACTCAATGGGAGTTGGCGGGAAAGTGGTAACCTCACACTGGGCTGGGTGAGGTGTGTGTGTGTGGGGGGGGGGGGGGCATTCTCCCGCTAAGCACTCACACCGGGGTTTTATTATTTGTGGAACAACCACCGCCATTGTAATATCATATTGGAAAGAAAAAAAGAAAGAAAAATAAATAAAAGAAGACAAGATACACACACAAAAAAACACCAACATGGGCAACCTGTGAATGCACCTAATTCCGGAGTACAACTAGTTCCGGAATATTGAAGAATGCCATTCGAAAGAAAACTAAAAGAGATAAATAGCAAATAAGTATTTATTTCCCTTGAATGAATTTGATAGTTGATATAATTCATCCTTTGCCATTTGAAAGAAAATTAAACGAGATTAACAGCAATTTAATTTAGTGTTGCATAGTTCGATGGTTTTGAGTTTCTGACATTTCTGAGATGTTTTATTATGTTTTTCAACTCAAAACTAGCTGGTAAATATGAAGATGTAAATAAAGAATATAGCTTGCTTCTTAAATTAAGAATTGGTGTGCTTATTTCATTTACCCAGCTTACCGGGCGCGGTGGCCGAATCGGTAGAGCGCAGGCTTCCCATACGGAAGGAAGGACCGGAATTCATGTCCTGGTCTATTAAAAAAAACACTGACTTACAAAATTGATACTTTTTCGTTTCCTAGCCAGGCACTCGGCATTAATAGTAGAGGGCAAAGACTGGTTAGCTCAGTGTCAGGACAATGTGGCTGAGTGGGATATCAGGGCATTGTGCTGGTAGGACAGCACTATAAAGTCACCATGAGGTTTGCACTGTCACAAGTCAGTAGGGCCCACCCATCCTGATATGACCTTAGATGTTGCCAGGATGTGAAACTCCAACAACCAACCAACCAACATTTACCCAGCCTTTCGCTTCTTGTTCTAATGGGTTGTTTGTTTGTATGTTGTTGTTTTACGTCCTAGCAACATCTAAGGTAATATCAGGACGTGTACCGACTTGTGACAGTGTGTACTCATGGTGACTTTATAGTGCTGTCCCACTGGGAAACCACACCGTCGGCACCATGACCTGGTATCCCACTCAGTCACATTATCCTGACACTGAGCAAACCAGTTCTTGCCCTGTCCCAATAATGCCGAGCGCCTGGCTAGGAAGCAACAAGTATCAATTTTGAAGTCATTGGTTTGACTCGACCAGGGTTTTACCCGATGACCGCACAATCTACCAGCACGGGAGACGGATGCTGTAACTCATTCGGCCATCCCGTCTGGTCGCTCTAATGGGTTGTCTTCCACCCCTATTTTGTCTAGCGGTGCATCTTTTATCTAAAGCCGTGTTCACACCCACAACTTTAGGCCGAACTAGATAAGGCGAACTAGATGAGGCGAACTAGTGTCGTGTTCACACACGGAGCGGTTTGAGGCGGAAATCGATATCTGCGCATGAGCAAGTCCAAACTAACCAGCGCCAGTTTCGGTTAGTCGACGTTGGCACCAGAGAGTGTGGGTTCGACCTAGATATGTATTTACTGAATCGTATTGGTTTGGAACGGTCAAAACTTCTGCTGGGCAGTGAAACTCTAAAAATAAATGATGAAAAAAATATATGTGCTTATATAGCGGTTTCATAAATCAAATTTACCGGAAAGTCAACAAACTGAGGTGTCGACTGTGAGGTGCTTAATCCGCCTCAGTGGCGTTCACACGGGAAAAATAAATCGAATCAGAGAAATCGCCTCACATAAACTACCTCGCATAGGTGGTTTACATTATCTAGATCACGTGAATCGAATTAGCCCTAATCCGCCTCAGACGTCCGTTCACACGGGGAATGTGCGTCGAACTAGGCAAGTCGCTTTCTACGAATCGATTTACATTCCCCGTGTGAACACGGCTATAAATCTGTGTATTTATGCAAAAATGAACAACAATTTTAACAAGATTACCAGACTCTAGTGCCACGCCCCACCAGAGCTGCGAGAATCACGTGACCATTTCAAGCAGTCCACACTGCTCGAACTACTGGCTACGACTATTTACTTTGCAAACAAACCCAGTGGATTCGTGATCCAGAAACGCTAGCAGTGTGATCACCACCAATCTGTGATTGGGCGGACACGAAGCTTTTCTTTTTATGAGGTCAGAAATACAAAACATTGTCGATCTGGAAGCGTTGTGCAGTAACTATGGAAGGTCACAAAAACAACCAGGGAACCGGTGCAGTGTGGTGGTGGTGGTGGTAAGGGTGGCTGTCAGTGGTAGCTTGGAGGGAATAGTCAACAAGACACAACAGGTGGTACGAACTCAGCTGACACTGCATCCTTATTCTCCTCGGTGGACAAGGCAGTGACAAGCACCGAGCAGTGTGACATCAGACTCCATTAGGTTAGATTAATCACGTAGTGCAGAGTCTGCCTGCTGTCACTATATAGGGTATTCACGTGACGTCACGAACCGGATGCGCGGCCATTGTGGCGATATCAAGTTGTAAACATCCCATAGAGTTTGCCTGTACGCGCAGTGGAAAACGTCTATTTCATTCAAAATAATAGAAATCTGGAACCCTAACCTTATAAATTTAATATAATCTATTCGTTTAATATGTTTTTTATATGTTTACCAAGCGATTTGTTTCTAGGTGGTGTGGTTTTAGAGATATTTCACTTTTTCTGTATGAAGATTGCTCACGACCATTGACAATGCGGCGTGAATGCCTTGAGTTTGCCGGTACGCGCAGTACAAAACGTTTATTTCATTCAAAATTAATAGAAATACAGAAGCCTAACCTTATAAATTTAATATAATCTATTCGTTGAATATGTTTTCTATATGTCTACCAAGCGATTTGTTTTTAGGTGGTGTGGTTTTAGAGATATTTCACTTTTTCTGTGTGAAGATTGCTCACGACCATTGACAATGCCTTGACTGGCTTGAGTTCGCCGGTACGCGCAGTGCAAATCATTAGTTTTATTCAAAATTAATAGAAATCCAGAACCCTAACCCTATCAATTTAATATAATCTTATTGGTAAACATGTTTCCTATATGTGTACCAACCGATTTGTTTCTAGATGGATTGGTTTTATAGATATTTCACTTTTTCTGTATGAAGATTGCTCATAGCCATTGAGTTTGCAGTGTGACAGTGTGTTATTATTGTGGTTACTATCGCCACAATGGCCGCACTTCCGCTTAGCATGACGTCAGTGCATACCCTATATAGTGTCAGTTGGTGCTCAGTTGGTGCTGTGTTCTATGCAGGCAGGCAGATGGGCTTCTAAAGACCCGTTCACACTGGCGAGTTAAGTCGGCTTAACTAATTCGCCTCCTTTAGTTTGACTCAAATTGGTCGTGTGGATGTGATGTTGGTGTGACTTAGGCATGAGCCGAATCACCAAGTTCGCTTCAAGTAAACCACGTCGCGAGGTAGTATAGATGAAGCAAACTAGCTTAAGTCGGCCCACCTTGCCTGTGTGGACAGTAGCGGTTTACTTGAGGCGGATTAAGCATGTCACACTATATAATATAATTTGGTCTATGAACCGGCTAGAGGTGCACAGATATTTTTGTCATCATTTATTTTTAGGGTTTCACTGCCCAGCAGAAGTTTTGACCATTCCAAAACAATACGACTCAGTCTATACATAGCTAGGTCAAACTCACAATCTCTCATGGTGATGTCGACGAACCGAAACTGGCGCTGGTTAGTATGGACTTGCTCATGCGCAGAGATCGATTTCCGCCTTAAACTACCCCAAGTACTGCTTGTGTGGACAGGACGCCTAGTTCGCCTCCTCTAGTTCGCCTTATCTAGTTCGGCCTAAAGTTGTGCTGTGTGAACAGGGCTTAAGTTCGAGATGTGCCCGGTCTTGAGTGATAACTGATATACTGATGTTGTGTTGAGGATGGATGATAATGTAGATAAGAGATTCATTCCCTATCCAGAGTAGGGGGTGAATGACAACCCTGCTTCAAATTAAATCCGAGCAAAATTAAGTCGTGTTCACACATGGGCGCTAAGTCACCTCAACTAGTTTGCCTCATCTAAGTCGCCTCACATTCGCCGTGTGGACACTACGCTGAGGCGACTTAAGGCTAAGTCACCTCATCTAGTTTTCCTTAAGTAAACCTCGTCGCAAGGTAGGTTATATGAAGCGATGTAACTTAAGTCGGGCCAACTTCCTAATGTGAACATTATCGGTTTACTTGAAGCGGTTTAAGCACGTCACAGTCGAGACCTGGGTTTGTTGACTTTCCGGTAAATTTGCTTTATGAAACTGCTAGCTGTGCACAGATATTTTTTTCATCTTTTATTTTTAGGGTTTCACTGCCCAGCAGAAGTTTTGACCATTCCAAAACAATACGATTCAGTCGAAACAGATCTAGGTCAAACCCACACTCTCTCGTGCCGACGTCGACTAACCAAAACTGGTGCTGGTTAGTATGGACTTACTCATGCGCAGATATCGATTTCCGCCTTAAACCGCTCCGTGTGTGGACACGACACTAGTTCGACTCATCTAGTTTGCCTTATCTAGTTTGGCCTAGAGTTGTGTGTGTGAACACGGCTATGGTGTTGTTTGCATTGTAATTGTGGTCTCTATGGTAGTGGCATTATGGTGTATATGGTAGTGGCATTATGGTATATGTGGCAGTGGTATTATGGTGTATATGGTAGTGGCATTATCGTATATATGGTAGTGGCATTATGGTATATATGGTAGTGACACTATAGTATATATGGATGTGGCATTATGGTCTAAATGGTAGTGGCATTATGGTCTATATGATAGTGGAATTATGGTTTATATGGTAGTGGCATTATGGTTTATTTATATGGTAGTGGCTTTAGGGTCTATATTGTAGTAACATTATGGTATATATGGTAGTGGCATCATGGTATACATGGTAGTGGCATTATGGTCTAAATTGTTGTGGAACTATTTTTTAGTGGCATTACGTCTAAATAGTAGTGGCATTATGGACGATAGGGCAGTGGCATTATGGTCTATATGGCAGTGGCATTATTGTCTCTTTGGTTGTGACACTGTGGCCTATATGGTAGGGACACTATGGTATATATGGCTGTGGTATTATGGTCTAAATGGTAGTGGCATTATGGTCTATATGGTAGTGACACTATGGTATATATGGCTGTGGCATTATGGTCTATATGGTTGTGGCATTATGGTCTATATGGTAGTGACAATATGGTATATATGGCTGTGGTAGTATGGTCTATATGGTTGTGGCATTATGGTATATATGGTAGTGACACTATGGTATATATATGGCTGTGGCATTATGGTCTATATTGTAGTGACACTGTGGTATATATGGCTGTGCCATTATGATCTATATGGTTTTGGCATTATGGTCTATATGGTAGTGACACTATAGTATATATGGATGTTGCATTCTGGTCTAAATGGTAGTGGTATTATGGTCTATATGGTTGTGGCACTACTAATCTATGACGTGGCACCGTCTGGGGTGTAGTGTGTGCTGTGGTGTATGGTGTCTGGTGTGGCTTTTTGGTGTGTGCGGTGTGTGGTGGTGTGTGTGTGGGTGGGGTGTGGGATGTGGTGTGTTGGGTGCGCAGTGTGGTGTGCGCGTTGTGTGTGCTGTGTGGTGTGCTTTATGGTGTGTGGGGGTTTGCGGTGTGTGGTGTGCGGTGTGGTGTGTGTGTGTGGTGTGGGGTGAGGTGTGCGGTGGTGTGTGTGTGTGTGGTGTCGTGAAGGGAAGTGCACTTATGATACCCTTATAATTGTTATGACTTTTTCACCGACGAGAGGAAGCTCGGACTGTGAGGTTATGTAATCCAAGTACCACACATCCTCACGCCTTCACCACATGTCGGCAGCGCCCCGCCGCCTGGCGGCAGACCGGGGTACTATGTATAATATATATAATATAGATATATAATATATATATATAATGTATATATCTAATATATATAGTACATATATACATATAGAGGTCCATATTCCCTTATTCGAAATTCTGAAATCTGAAAAGTTCCAAAAACCAAAGTTGTTTTTCCCCTGTACAGTATATACGTAAATTGCAATATTATTTATGGGCTTTATTTAGCCCACCTCGTCTGAATATTGAGACATTTCTCTGGAGAAATATTCCTGTGTTTAATTAGGGGTTTTGTGTGTGTGTTTTTGATTACGGTCTAGTTATTGCTGTATACGGTTAAGCTATACCAACTTGTAAAAATATACAGATTTTCGGTTAAGAATTAAATATTGGCAGAGAGCATTATTATTCTTGGACGACGGAGTGGGGACAACGTTATGTAAACTAAAAGTGATGGTATCCCACTCCCATTGTAAATGATGATAAGTGATGTGAAATAAATGTTATATATAATGCCTGAGATTACTGAAGAGATGTTTCTATATAAGAAGACAGTACATGATTATTGACATGTTTCTCTATGCATCCATAAGCAGTGCAATTGGAGAAAAGGTCATATTAACAGAGATTTATTGTAACTGATGCATCTACCTGACTGTCCACCCATGACCCCAGGGCGGGCCCACCACAGCCTCATTTGCATATGCACCCAGAGCACCACCTGCAGCTGAGTTGAGTGACAGCCATCACCACTGGGGGGTGGCTCCCACCCCAACTGTGGGGGTGCCTGATTGGCTGACTGTGGGACGGCCCAGTCACCTACACCTACCTTGGCCCTCTGACCACACTAGCCTCATTCTGAGATTCATTAATTATTCAAGACTCTGCTTCAGACACACTGAAGGGAGATCACTCTACTCCTGGCTCTTGAGTGAGACACACATACTCTAGAGCAGGAACCCCAGCCACTCTGTCTGATGCTAGGCAAATTCATATATCTACATTGAGTTGAGTGCAACACCCAAGGGACTCCGGTTCAATGGGCTGTAGGCACTGATTCTTATACAGGCTAAAGTAGTAATGAGATTCTGTGTGGCCAGAAGGTAAGGGGTGTGGGTGATAGGTCACTAGTAGGTGGGCAGGAGTTGATGCCATTAAAGCACAACTTCACCACTGATTATCTATGTGACTTGTCTTCCTTTTATTCCTTAGGAGTTTGGAGAAGGGTTGTTTAAGGGATGCATCAGGGAGTGAGATGAAGGGGAGAGTTTTGTAGTATTATCAGGGGCCATATGCAGGAGTCAGTGTTAGCGGGGTTTGGTGTTAGAGCCTATTACCGGTTAGCTATCGCCGTCATCGCGAACTGTGTCAAGTCGTATGCAGGAGCGCGTAACACGTACATTGTAGCTAAACGTGAATTTATTTATAGATTTGGGAAATCCCTCTGCGTCTGTAGCGATATATTAGGCTTAAATATATTAAATGCGATCATATTTAACAGAATTAAATACGTAATAAGTGAAATTTGAGGAAATTAACCCTAAATTCGAAGCAATATTAACGCTGCCGCCGTAATGGCGGCGATATTAATATTTATATTTTCGAATCGACGATCGTACAGTCAACAAACCGCCGCCGCCGCCAGTATGGACAGCGACGTCGATGCGGCGGCGACGGCGATTTGTTTACTTTACTTGCGTCGATTCGAAAATCTAACTATTAATATCTCCGCCGTTACGGCGGCAGCGTTAATATTGCTTCGAATTTAGGGTTAATTTAATCAAATTTCACTTATTGCGTATCTAATTCTGTTAAATATGATAGCATTTAATAGATTTGGCCATGACCTTATGCTAACACCGCCTGTAAACGTCATATGAAACGGGGTTAGTGTCGCGGACCTTAAACGCGCGGTGTTAGGCGTATCACTGACTCGTGCATACCGACTTTTCGGCGCTAAACCAGAAATCCCGATTAAACGCGTTTTGGCTCGATAACACTGCTTCCTGCATATGGCCCCTGGTGTTCATGCGGCCGGGCATCCAGAAATATGATAAACTGTTATACGGGACTATATCTGGTCTAGAATTATTTCACTTAATTCATTTATTGGCGCAATACCCTATAGTTAAGCTGTACTAGAATCTGTAGTCTTTATTTATCCAACTCAGTGTGCATATCCATGCTTTAACTGCAGTATTACTAATAATTTTCGATAAATACCTGGTGTGATGTGTGGTGAACAGTGTTCGTTCGTTTGTTTGTTGTTTTACATCCTAGCCACATCTAAGGTCATATCAGGACGGGTACTGATGTATGACAGTGCACACTCATGACGACTTTAACAGCCCCACTGAGAGACCGGACCACCAGCACCATGACCTGATATCCCACTCAGTCATATTATCCTGACACTGAGCCAACCAGTCCCTGCCCTATCCTAATAGGCTACGAAGCGACAAGTATAAATTTGTTACGTCATTGGTTTGACTCGAACAGGGTTCGAACGCACAAACGTGTGGGTTCAGATGCCCCGATCTCCCAAAACAGAAGGCAGACGCTCAACTCATTCGGCCACCTGGTCTGGTGGTGAACAGAGTGAGAGGTGAATCTTTTATTTAGAGTGAACGCTGCGACTATTGGCGCGCGCCCATGGGTGATTCGATAGGGGCGTGGCGCACACCCGGGCGCTTCCGAATTGATAGGAGACTATAAAGTTAAAAGATAAATTACAATGATGTAGCGCAACGCGGGCTGCCCTTATCTGAGCCCTGTGAACCACCGCCACTGCCGCTATCATATCAGTAACGAGCCAGAGGGATGGGGGGGGGGGGACGCGTCACGTGACCGGAAACGCGTCAGTAGCCGGCCAGCGTTCGACGCCAGCGGGATCTGCGGGGAGTTAGTGTCTTGGAGTTGAATCTTGTGATACGCATTTTTTAAATTAAAAATAAGTTTTTGTTAAAATGTTGATTTAAAAAATTGATGTAAGATGTGATTTGAAATATCTTTTTATTATTATTAGTAGTAGTAGTATTATTATATTATTAAAGAACTTTAAACAAATTTAATTTTGATATATATCTAAATTTGATTTGTTAAATTAACATTTTAATTTGTTTTAAGTTTGATTTTCTAAATTCATTTTGAAATTGTTAATTTCTTTTTTAATCTGATTTTGTATTACTAGAATGACTAAAGTTGCATATTCCGATGGGTTACAGTTTCTGTCATTTTCTGAGTTAAATATATTAATCTGATCATTATAATCTACCATACTTTAGTTTGAAGTTACTTCTATTTTAAATGGTTAACTTTTGAGATATTTGAAGTGCAAACATGTCGAATTAATTTAGGCAAGCACACCCTAACTCGGAGTCATAGGCTTTAGCAGTAACGTGTTCTATTAAATTGTGTCAGTATTCCCTTCTATGTGGCGCAAATGAGTAATACATCAGATTGATCATCATAAGCTGCGTTTACACGGCCAAAAGTAAAACGATTCAAGACAAAGCGTTCTACCTGAAACGTTCTCGTGGCGTGTTTACACGGACCAAATTTGAAACTGTCCGCAACCGGGAACCAGCAGCCTACTGTAGCCGGCGAGCACTGCTATTTGTTTAGTTTACACTTGGTGATTCGATGCCAATGTAGCTGCTACGTTAATATCACTTGGAATTTAAGGTTAATTTAATTAAATTTCATTATTTGAGTCTGTAATTCTGTTAAATATGATTGCATTCACTAGATTTCGGCGTAATCGGGCCCTAACACTGCCGGGCACCAGCGATTAGCTACTGCTCCCCCTGTTGCCGGTGAGCACTGCTATTGTACACAATTGCCGCCTGGGAACCAGCTGAAACGTTTCCTGTAGACCACCTCCTGAGGTGGTATTCGCGGAACGTTCCAGCTGGAACGTTTCAGCCCTAAAACGCCGCAGTGGTGCGTTTACACGGCCACATTTAAAACGTTCTAGGCAACTGGTTCTACGTAGGACGTTTCAAGTCGCCCATGTAAACGCAGCTTAAGTTAAACATCGGGAATACAATCTAGATAAGTGTTTTGGTTTTGAAAATGTGATGCTTCATCGGTCTATGCAGCTTTAATAATACCAAAATGTGATTTTGTTTTGTTAAATCACCCAAACAGCATCACTGTCGTATAATGTATCATATGTACACCCAAAAAACATGGTGAACTAAACAACAATGTAATTGCTACAATGTATATTTCAAGTATCCGGTTTATCGATTATATTTTATTGTTTTTTCACCTCGATTTTTTCTTGTTTCACCCCAAGGTTGACAGAATACTCAATATATGCCCATATATATCATATGGGCATATATATGGGCATATATATCATACAAGTTTGACATATTAGCATATATATCAGACATGTAATATATTGGCATATATATAATTGATCAGTTGTTAGATCGCGATATCAATTCTCTGGTCATAGGAGCAATTGTTAGGTCACGTGAGCAATTGTTAGGTCAAGGGATCAATTGTCAGGTCATGGGATCAATTGGCAGAGTTTGGGAGCAATTGACAGATTGTGGAGCCAATAGGGTCAATTCGCAGGTCATAGGGTCAATTCGCAGGTCACGGGCTCAAATCGCAGGTCACGGTCAATTTGCAGGTCATGGGGTAATTCACAGACTATGAAGACAATTGGTTCTGGCGTCAATTTGTAGGTCATGGGGTCAATTTGCAGGCCATGTGGGTCAATTCACAAATCATGGGTCAATTTGCAGGTTATGGGTCAATTTGCAGGTCATGGGGGCAAGTGGCAGGTCATAGGGGAAATTTGCAGGTCATGGAGGCAAGTAGCAGGTCATGTATGATCGATTACCTTTATTATCTTCATAAACAATCATTTCCATGACATATCTGTATTCATCCCATTGTAAAATGATGCGGATTTTAGGCTTAGAGTCGACAGTTATCAAATATGGGTGTAATGTTAAAAGTTATGGAGCAGGAGGGATAATTCTAATATAAGGGAAAGGACAATAAAAGGTAGATTAAGTTAGGCTGGGTAAATATTAACCAGTAAAGGCATGTGTGTAGCAATGAGAAATAATGTAGACCATATTGTAAAATGGATGTACCAGGTAGTGCATCGGTAGGTGAATTGTGTGTAAGAGGGGCTGCCGGGCAGTAGAGCATGGAGACAGGCCAAGGAGAGGCTGGTCTGCAGCTGGACAGTGGTCAAGGTAGGCTGGTGCTTGGAGAGTGGTCAAGCTAGATATAAGGCTGGACTGGGGGGGGGGGCGGAGAGTACAGTTGGAGCCAGAGACCAGAGCGGTGAAAGAGGAGCAGGACCACACGGGTGAGATAGGCTTTGTATTAGTATTGGCTGAAGAGAGGGAAATTGAGTTGTCTGTCTCGTATTGTATTGTATGGTATTGTACATGTGAAGTATTGCTCAGTTCTTGGAAATTAAATAAAACAAAATATCAATCAGAGTCATAAGCTATGTTGGTATTTCAATGTTCATTGTTTATCTTGATGTTATGATTAAACTGTCAAATTACTTAGATACTTCGCTAGTTACCTATGGTCATCTTGGAAAGATACATTTGGGTGTACATGCCAGTAGATTTTCCCCCTTGTGGATGCTAACCATAAATACACTGCCATATTTCAGGGTAAAATAATATTCAATTCAAACTCTCCGATCCTGGTTTCGTGGTGTTTAGAACCCATTTTGATCAACATGTGTGTACTACATATAGATACACTTTTTTAAAGGTACAGTAATTGACTAAATTTGCATAGTCCGATGCTTTTGAGTTTTTGCTATTTTCGGAGATAAATATTTTATACTAATCATTATAATCTACTTTACTTTAGTTTGAAGTAACTTTGATTTTAAATGGCTAAGTTTGGAGATATTTGATGTAAAAAACATGCCAACATAATTTTGGCAAACACGCCAAAACTTTGACACCATAGACTTCAGTAGTAAGGGTTTCTATTGATTGACTTATTATGCCCTTCTATGCAGCAACAAATGCTTAATAAGTGAATCTGTGTCTAAGTTGAATATATAGAATCAAATCTAGATAAGTGTTTTGGTTTTGAAACTTTGACGTTTTCATCGGACTATCCAACTTTAAGCTGGTGAATTTTGAATTGTGAACAATTGGTCTTCTGCATTCCACTTCACCTTTCACTATCCTAGCAATGCTGAATGCCAGGCGAGGTAACGATGAGTATGCATTTTTAAGTCATTGGTTTGACTCGATCAGGGTTTGAAGAACCAACGGTTTCTTTGAATCTCATAACCTACCAAAATGGGAGGCCTCATACACACCACACACACCCCACAACCACCCTCATACACACCACACACACCTCACAACCACCCTCATACACACTACACACACCCCCACAACCACCCTCATACACACCACACACACAACACAACCACCCTCATACACACCACACACACAACACAACCACCCTCATACACACCACACACAACACAACCACCCTCATACACATCCCACACACCCCCACAACCACCCTCATACACACCACACACCACACCACCTCTCACCCCACACCCCACACCCCCATCCCAACACCCAAACCCTACACACACCACACCCCACACCACCCTCCACCACACCTCACAACCCTCATACACCTCACACACCCACAACCCCCTCATCCACCACAAACAACACACCACCCTCATCACACCACACACAACACAACCACCCTCATACACACCACACACAACACAACCACCCTCATACACATCCCACACACCCCCACAACCACCCTCATACACACCACACACCCCACAACCAGCCTCATACACACCCCACACACCCCACACCCACCCTCATACACACCACACACACCCCACAACCACCCTCATACACACCATCCTGTCTGGTTCAGAACAAATCGGCAACACTGGCAGATGTGTGGACACCAGGTCGCTGACAGTCGGCGACATTCACAGACAGTCACCAACAGTCGGCGACAGTAACCAACAGTCACCAACAGTCACAGACAGCCGCTGACAGACATCAACAGTAACTGACAGTCACCAACAGTTGCTAACAGTCGTCAACAGTCACCAACAGTCACCAACAGTCATATACAGTCACCAGCAGTTGTAGACAGTCGTGAACAGTCGCCAACAGTAGCCAACAGTCGCCAACAATCGCTGACAGGCATCAACAGTTGCCAGCAGTCATCGACAGTAATCAACAGTCACCAACAGGCATCAGCAGTGGCCAACAGTCGCATACAGTCATCAACAGTTGCCAAAAATCGCCGAAGTCATCAACAGTTGCCAACAGTCATCAACAGTCATCAACAGTCGTAGACAGTCGCCAACAATCGCCAACAGTCATCAACAGTTGCCAACAGTCGCCAACAGTCACCAACAGTTGCCACCAGTCATCAACATTCACCAATAGGCACCAACAGTCATCGACAGTTGCCAACAGTGTCCGACAGTCATCAACAGTTGCCAACAATCGAGGACAGTCATCAACAGTTGCCAACAGTCGCTGACAGTCATCAACAGTTGCCAAAAATCGCTGACAGTCATCAACAGTTGCCAACAGTCGTATACAGTCGCCAACAATCGCCGACAGTCATCAACAGTTGCCAACAGTCGCTGACAGTCATTAACAGTCAGCAACAGTCACCAACAGTCTCCACCACTCACCAACAGTCGCCAATGGTTACCAACAGTTGGCAACATTCATCAACAGTTGCCAACAGTCTCTGACAGTCATCAACAGTTGCCAACAATCACGGACAGTCGTCAACAGTCATCAACAGTCACAAAGAGTCGCCAACAGTCATAGACAGTCGCCGACAGTCACCAACAGTCACCAACTGTCACCAACAGTCACCAACAGTCACCAACATTTGCCAACAGTCTCTGACAGTCATCAACAGTTGCCAACAATCGCGGCCAGTTGTCAACAGTCATCAACAGTCGCCAACAGTCGTAGACAGTCGCCAACAGTCACCAACTGTCACCAACAGTCACCAACAGTTGCCAAAAGCGGCAGACCCGCTGACCTCGTGAATAAGACGCTATCTGTTGTTTAGACATCTGGGCTCTACACGTTAAAGTGCCTCCTAGTTCTAAACAGTCCTTATTTATATCAAGTGAAGGCATGCGCATATAAACCACCATGTTGTGTGCCACAGTTTTCTTGGAACTCACGCAGCCGGCAGCGTCAACCGGGGTAGGGGTGGTTGTGGTGTGCGTGTGGTGGTGTGTATAAGGGTGGTTGTGGTGTGTATGGTGGTGTCTATGAGGGTGGTTGTGGTGTGTGTATGGTGGTGTGTATGAGGGTGGTTGTGGTGTGTCTGTGGTGGTGTGTATAAGGGTGGTTGTGGTGTGTGTGGTGGTGTGTATGAGGGTGGTTGTGGTGTGTGTGGTGGTATGTATGAGGGTGGTTGTGGTGTGTGTGTGGTGTGTATGAGGGTGGTGTGGTGTGTGTGGTGGTGTGTATAAGGGTGGTTTGGGTGTGTGGTATGGGTGGTGCATATGAGGGTGGTTGTGGTGTGTGTGTGTTGGTGGTTATAATGGTGGTTCTGGTGTGTGTATGGTGGTGTGTATGAGGGTGGTTGTGGTGTGTGTATGGTGGTGTGTATGAGGGTGGTTGTGGTGTGTGTAGTGGTGTGTATGAAGGTGATTGTGGTGGGTGTGGTGTGTATGAGGTGGTTGTGGTGTGTGTATGGTGGTGTGTATGAGGGTGGTTGTGGTGTGTGTGTGGTGGTGTGTATAAGGGTGGTTGTGGTGTGTGTGGTGGTGTGTATGAGGGTGACTGTGGTGTGTGTGGGGTGTATGAGGTGGTTGTGGTGCATGTGTAGTGGTGTGTATGAGGGTGGTTGTGATGTGTGTGGCGGTATGTTGTGGTGTGTGTGTGGTGGTGTATATCAGGGTGGTGTCTGTGTGGTGTGTATTAGGGTGGTCGTGGTGTGTGTGGGGCAGCACTATGAAGTTGCCATGAGTGCACACTGTTACGAGTCGATATCCGTCCTGACGTGACCTTGCATGTTGCCGGGATGTGGGACTCCAACAATCAGTCAACCTTATCGTGAGGTCTACCTGGCCATTAACCCTACCCTAACCGTATCTCTGACCTTCAATTTGAGGAGGATACTGATGGGGGTATTCGTTGATGTAGACTGCAATACCTCAGGGAGTTTGATACCCCTGCCCTGCAGAGTTGTAAACCACTGCCGTGTGGTACAGGTTCTTGACAGAACCGAAGGCTAAGGGAGCAAACCCTGAACAGAAAACCATGTCACTGTGGCAACATCAAGGGCGGTTGATGTATGGAATTCCCAAACATCTCCCAACCAGCCACTGCAGGGACAAATAGTTTTGCGCCTGTCTTGACATGTTCTTGCTGGTGTGAAACCTCTATTTACTCCCCGAGAGAGTGCCGCTGGTAACTTGCAAAAGCCAGCAGCACTTCAACACTTTTGCAGGCAGCTTTCATGAAATGTACATCACTCTCACAGCAGAGAGCTAAATGGAGAGCGGCAGTCAAGTAATGAAAGCAGTCTTTGTTGCATCGCGACCGACAGCATGATGATGGTGTGTGTGGTGGTGTGTTGTGGTGTGTATAAGGGTGTTTGGTGTGTGTGGTGTGTATGAGGGTGTTTGGTGTGTGTATGGTGTGTTTTAGGGTGGCTGTCGGGTGTGTGGTGGTGGGTATGTGGGTGGTTGGTGCGTGTGGTGGTTTATATGAGGGTGTTTGGGACGGGTGTGTGGTGGTGTGTATGAGGGTGGTGATTGTGGTGTGTGTGGTGGTGTGTATAATGATGTTTGGGGTGTGTGTGGTGGTGTGTATAATGGTGTTTGGGGTGTGTGTGGTGGTGTGTATGAGGGTGGTTGGTGTGTGTGTGGTGGTGTGTGTGAAAGTGGTTGTGGTGTCTGTGTGGAGATGTGTATGAAGGTGATTGTGGTGGGGGTGGTGGTGTGTATAATGGTGTTTAGGGTGTGTGTGGTGGTGTGTATAAGGGTGTGTGCGGATGTGTGGTGGTGTGTATGAGGGTGGTTGTGGTGTGTGTGGTGGTGTGTATGACGGTGTTTGGTGTGTGGTGGTGTGTATGAGGATGGTTCTGATGTGTGTGTGGTGGTGTGTATGATAGTGGTTGTGGTGTGTGTATGAGGGTGTTTGTGGTTTGTGTGTGGTGGTGGGTATGATGGTGTTGTGGTGTTTGTGGTGTGTGTGGTGGTGTGTATGATGGTGTTCGGGGGTGTGTGTGGTGGTGTGTATGGGGGTGAGGTGTGTGTGTGGTGGGTATGATGGTGTTTGTGGTGTTTGTGGTGTGTGTGTGGTGTGTGGCGGTGTGTGTGATGGTGTTTGGGTGTGTGTGGTGGTGTGTATGGGGGTGAGGTGTGTGTGTGGTGATGTGTATGATGGTGTTTGTGGTGTGTGTGGTGTGTATGACGATTGTTCTGGTGTGTGTGGTGATGTGTGTGATAGTGGTTGTGGTGGTGTGTATGATGGTGTTTGGTGTCTCTGTGGTGTTTATGAGGGTGTTTGTGATTTGTGCGTGGCGGTGTGTGTGATGGTGTTTGGGTGTGTGTGGTGGTGTGTATGGGGGTGAGGTGTGTGTGTGTGGTGATGTGTATGATGGTGTTTGTGGTGTGTGTGGTGTCTATGCAGTGATAGAAATAAGCACAATTGTTCACTTGTCTATAGGACAAGTCTGGTGTGATTTTCACTTGTCCGCTGAATTTTCACTTGTCCACACTGCTTACCTTTATTATCTCAGTTAACGTCCATGGTTATGGGAAAAAAACTACACAAATTAACCGAAGCAACAACTTGTCCAACGGTATAGCTCAAGCTATATACCACTTGTCTGTGCCTACTCTCACATGGCTCGGACAATGGCCAAGCTTTCATTTCGAACGCTGATAATACTATGAGGGTAGTTGAGGTGTGTGTGGTGTCTATGATTTGTTTGTTAACTTGTTGGGGGTTTTGGTATTCTACCAACATCAATGTTCATATCAGGATGGGTACCAAATTGTGACAATGCACACTTATGATGACTATAGTGATGCCCCAGTGGAAGATCAGGCTGCTGGCACCATGACCCAATGTCCCCATTGAGTCACATTATCCTGATACTGAGTTAACCAGTCCTTGTTTTATCCTATTAATGCCGAGCGGCATGCTAGGTCATGACAAGTCTAAATTTTGTAAGTCAGTGGTTTGACTATGCCGAGAATCGACTACCAGCCTTCCGTACGTGAACCCTGTGCTCTGCCAATTCAGCCACCATGTCCGGTGGTGTCCATTGGGGTGGTTGGCCAACCCCAACTTCAACAGGGGCCAAATGTATGAACAACTTTTTATTGGATCCGGTGTTAAGGGCAGCAGCCGGGTTAGCTAACGCCGGTGTTGGCCTATTTGTCATGGGAAATGTATGTGGCCAACGCACGGTGGGGTTAGCTAACCCATGCATTATTTATAGATTTGGGGAACCCCTCTGAGCCTGTTGCCGGTGAGCACCGCTATTTAACAATATCGCCGCCGATGCGGCGGCAGCGGCGGCGGCGTAAATATCGTGTCAATTTTAGGGTTAATTTAATGAAATTTCACGTTTTGAGTATGTAGTTCTGTTAAATATGATCGCCTTGAATAGATTTGGGCCTAATTGGTACTTAACACCACAGGGCACCAGTGAGCCTTATTGCTGAGCCTGTTCCTGGCAAGCACCGCTATTTCACAATATCGCCGCCGATCTGGCGCGGGCGGCGGCGTTAATATCGGTTCGATTATTGGTTTAATTTGACCAAAATTCCGCGATGGTGTTAATATCGCTTCGATTTTAGGGTTAATTTGATCAAATTTCACTTTTTGAGTATGTAATTCTGTTAAATATGATAGCATTGAATAGATTTGGCCATATCGGCGGCGGCGGTGGGCGGCGGCGATTTGTTCTGTTTACATTCGTCGATTCGACAATATTAATATCGCTGCCGATGTAGCGGCGGCATTAATATCGGTTCGATTTTAGGGTTAATTTGATGAAATTTCATGTTTTGAGTATGTAATTCTGTTAAATATGATCGCATTGAATAGATTTGGGCCTAATCGGTACTTAACACCGACGTTCAACTTGATATCGCTTGGTGTTAGCGTAGGCGACGTTAAACTCATGGTGTTTCCCTAACCCAGCGAGATACATACCAACTTTTCGCTGCTAACCCAGCGATCCATGCTAACCACTGGTTTGGAGCGCTAACCCTGCTTCATACATTTGGCCAAGCTGGTGTGTAAGCTGAAGCTGTGACCGGGCATGCTGGGCACCAGCCTCACTCATTCCTAGGGGACCAGCATAACTCTGACTACCCACATTGTTGACATTGAAACGTATCAATTAAGCCATGTTAGAATCTAGGTTTGATGAGACCTCGCCAAAGATACCAAAAAAAACTAATGAAACAAAAACAAAAAAAGAAGCAAAATTAACTGATTAAGTTTAATAAAAGCTAATCCATAATGTTTTACTTTTTTACTCAAGTGGTTTTGTTACACTGAATAACATGTCAGTGCTGATGCTTTGGTCTTCCAGCCCTAATTACATTTGCCACTACACAGTAAGCAAAGCTACAGCAATATGAACAACAATTACCCGATAAGCAAAGCATTGGTATGAATGATGGATAAACAACGAGATAAGAGAAAAAAGAGTCAATTTAAACAAGGCTAGTTGGTTGTTGGAGTTTTATGTGCTGGCAACATCAAAGGTCATATCAGGACAGGTACCGACTTGTGACACTGACAGTGTGCAGGTGGTGTGCATGCATGGCAACTTTATAGAACTACTCCACTGGGAGTCCAGGCCGCTAACACCATGACCTGATATCCCACTCAGTCACATCATCCTGACACTGAGCCAACCAATCCTTGCCTTATTCTAATAATGCCAAGCCCTTGACTACGAAGGGACAAGTATCAATTTGTATGTCATTGGTTTGACTCAACCAGGGTTATGGGCTCAAATCCCACGATCTACTAAAACGGGAGACTGACGCTCAACTCATTCAGCCATTCCATCTGAAGGCAGTGGTTAAGTTTAGTTAGAAAAGCTTACTACAATTGTGTGACAAGTCGTTGTTTTCTGTGTCATGAGCAATGAGGCTACGGTCCAGTGATTAATATGGTTCCGCTTGTGGTGGTGGGGTCTGCTGGTTCTAGATGGAGGGTGGGGGTGTTGTGGGGGGGAGTTGGATGGGGAGGGTGGGAGAGAAGGATTGGGGGGGGGGGGGGGAAGGGGAGGGGAGTGGAGGGGAAGGGGGATAGTGGGGGGAAGGTTGGAGGGGGAAGGTTGGAGAGATAGGGGGGAGAAGGGGTGGGGGGAGGAGAGAGGAGGGAGGGTGGAGGAGAGGGGTGGATAGGGAGGGAGGGTGTAGGGGAGGGTGGAGAGGTATGTGTAGAATGGGAGGGAGAGGAGAGAGGGGGGAGGGCAGGGAGTAGGAGGAGAAGGGGAAGGAAACGAGAGGGGGAGGGAGGGTGGGGGGCAGGGGAGGAGGGGGGGAGAGAGGAGGTGGACAAATGGGGGGTGGGGATGGGAAGAGGGGGAAGGGAGGATGGAAAAGGGTGGAGAGGTGGAGAGGTGGGGGGGAGGGAATGGTGAAGGGAGGAGGGCGAGGGTGGGGGGTATGGGAGGGGGGAGAGGATGTGAATCAAGGGTGGGTGATGGGAAGTTGGGGAGGGAGAAGGGAAAAAGGGCGGGGGGGGGAGATTGGGAGGGGGAGAAAGAGGAGGGAAGAGAGGAGAAGGGAGGGTGGAGAGGAGGGGAGGGGGAGGGAGAGGAGGTGGATCAAGGGGTGGGGATGAGGAGTGGGGAGGGAGGAAGGAAAGGGGGGAGAAGGGGAGGGGACGAGAGGAGAAAGGAGGGTGGAGGGTAGGGGAGGGGGAGGGAGGTGGATCAGGGGGTGAGGGGGGGAGTGGGCTGTGGGGGAGGGAGGTGGATCAGGGGTTGTGGTGATAGGGGCGCAGTGGGATGTATGCATAGTTGTGGTACTCAGCATCATCACGCTGACTGCTCTAAAAGTGGTATCTATTATCTGATGCGCTCTATGTGTGTCCAGATGTCACAGTGTCAGTGTAGGTTCATCTTCCAGGGGAGTGCCGCCGGTCTCTTTGTTTCCATGACCGCCATCCGTGGACTATATTCGGTCAGTCAATTGTAGCCTAATGTACAAATGTACCGCTAATGTTTGTTGGTTACACTACTTACAGTCCTGGACCCAGTGTCCGATGAATGCTAGATGGTTATGTCATTATGTGCTCTGTAATTTCCAGGTTTGGCCACGCAGCGCCACCTGTCAAGGGCTCTGACCTCCTAGTATAAGCCAGCTGTGTCTGGTCGTTATCGCATCCAGACCCACTTGGTTGGTCAATTTTTAATTTCGGTGGGCAATTATCTATATTCCTGCCAGAGAATATATACTCTTTTTTCAACCACGTCAGTCTTCTTGTTGTTTCTGTTTAATGGGGCCAACTGCTTATATATATGTACTATATAACACAATGCATCATATATAATACGCAATATGCATAATTTATAATATATATATTAACATATAATGCGCAATGTATATATAATATACATAATATACTTAATTCACAGACAAATAATATATATAATATATATATATATATACGATATATAATATGTATAACTTAAGATATGCTTGCTTCTTGGAGTTCTATCTCCTGTCGACATCTAAGATCATATTTGGATGTGTACCGACTTGTGACAGTGAACACTCATGGCGACTTTACAGTGCTGCCCCACAGAGAGACCAGACCGACAGCACCGTGACTCGATTTCCCAGTCAGTCACATCATCCTGTTACTGAGCTAACCTCCGTCCTGATATGACCTTAGATGTTGCCAGGACGTTCAACTCCAACAACAAACCAATCTCAGCTAACCGGTGCTTGCCCTATCCTAGCAATGCACGAGCACCAGGCTAAATATAGACAAGTATCACATTTGTAAGTCATTGGTTTGACTCGGCTGGGATTCAAACTCCCTACCTTCCGCATGGGAACCCTGCACTCTACTGATTCAGGCACCATGTCCGGTATATAACCTAAGATATGTACAATACAATAGAATGAAACCTGATTATAACGCCATCGTTGGGGTCCAGAAAATGTCATTGTGAAAACAGCGAGGTCGCGCTAAATCGGGGTTCAGTTTACCGAATTACCTTTTAATTAAAGAATTCTGAGTCCAATGAATCATCGCGTTATATCCGAATTCGCATTAAATCGGGGTGGGTTATAACGGGGTGTTCATGGTATAGATATAATATATACACTAAATCATCTATAACCGACCACCTCCACATATCGACCACTCCCCTATATCGGTGCTTTATTTGGGTCCCAAATGATCGCCCATACAATACCATTGTAACGAAATGAAAAACTCGCTAAGCCGACCACCTCCCTAAAATAGGCTAAAGGGACCATCGATTTAGAGAGGTTTTACTGTATACATATATATATATATATATATATATATATATATATATATATATATATATACACATGTATATATATATATTTTTTTTGTTACTAAATGTATTTTATTCAGCGAATAATGTCTTTTGTCAGCGCACTTACCAGTGTCCGAGCCTGTTGGTGTGGACGGTCAGTGAAAAGCCGAAGTAGGACCCTGGAGGTCCCTGAATGACCCGAGCCGACCCCGAGTCGACGTTGAATGCCCGGGCCACCTCCGAGCACAGCCCCGCCAACACGACCACGACGCACTCGGCCCACACGCCCGCCATCCCGCCGCGCCGCGCGCCGCGCCGCCGCGGCTCTCCGCAACGCGTGGTAACCATGGCAACACGCGGCGCCACCCTGACCTGGTCAGTCCAACGAGATGGTGTGCTGCGCAGTGGGTTGACGCGCGCGCATGCGCCGATAGTTGTATCCGTGCGCATGTATTCTGAGCAGTCAGTCAAGTGTTTTTGTGTATATGGGGATAATAAATGGATGTTTGGAAGTGTGTTCAGGGTGTAATTATGGTAACCAGTTGCTGATGAGTGAATGGAGGTATTGTTATTATTATTATTACTGTTACTGTATAGGTCCACCGGTGTATGGTTTCTCCAGTCTAGCCGCAACCATATGGGAAAGGTATCTCACTGTTGTTATGGTAACGGTGCAGGTCAACTTGCCCTAATACGTGAAGGTTGGTAAAATGTGTTCAGCTGTAACTATGGTAAATCACACAATTCACACCGCTTTACTAGTTTAGGAGTACCGAAGAAAAGTCTACCGGCATAATTATGGTAACATGAGAGAGAACCACACAATTTCACTCCTTTGGGAATATCAGAGACAAGCGTCGTCCAGTTGTAAGTATGGTAACACAAGAACCACACAACTTCATTCCTTTGGGAATATTGAAGAAAAATGTTCATCCATATCTATAGTAACAGAAGAATCACACAACTTCACTCCTTTGGGAATATTGTAGAAAAGCGTCCAGTTGTAAGTATGCTAACACACAACTCCACTCCTTTAGAAATATCGGTGAAAAGTCTCCCGCTGTAACTATGGTGATGGTAGAACCACACAATTTCACTCCTTTGGGAATATTGTAGAAAAGGGTCCGGTTGTAAGTATGGTAACGCATAAACCACACAATTTCACTCCTTTAGAAATATCGGAGAAAAGTCTCCCGCCGTAACTATGGTGATGGTAGAACCACACAATTTCACTCCTTTGGGAATATTGTAGAAAAGGGTCCGGTTGTAAGTTTGGTAACGCACAAACCACACAATTTCACTCCTTTAGAAATATCGGAGAAAAGTCTCCAGTCGTGACTATGGTACCACAAGGACCACACAACTTTATTCCTTTAGGGAGTATCGGAGACAAGTGTCCAGCTGTAACTATGGCAACTCGGTGTCGAAGGTCCATGGTCCATGCATCTGCGCCCTATAACAGGACATTAGGACAATCGATGAAAAATATAGCTATTGTAACACAGTCCACGTGGCTCACCCTGTAGGTTAAAGATGCATAGTCCGATGAAATCATCAAATTTTCAAAACCAAAACAATGATCTAAATTTAATTCTACATATCTAGCTTAGATACTGACGCACTTATTAAGCATTTGTCGCCACACAGAAGGGAATACTGAGGCAATTGAATAGATCATGTTACTGCAGAATGATGTTTTTGGCAAGCTTGCCAACATTAATTTTGCATGGTTGCACTTCAAATATTTCAAAAGTTAGCCACTTAAAATAAAAGTTACTTCAAGCTAAAGTAAGGTACATTATAACGATCAACCTAATGTATTAATCTCCGAAAATTTCTGAAACTCAAAAACCATTGGACTATGCAACTTTAAAGGCAAGATGTCTCCAGCTGCTGTTTCTGATAAAACAAAGTGGAAATGACACTCGGCACCCAGTGTTGATCAGTTTTGGACTCAGTATCGGTATAGTCAGTCCTCGCCGCATGACCACTATAATTATGACAGGTCATATATAGACAGGCCGAATCTGTTAACAGGTTATTATTATAACTAAATAAATAAACAGAAGAGGATAAGTATAAGTGAACAGAACGCGAATCCACCGGTAACCAGCGTCTGCTTAGACTACAAATGTGAGTTGGTTGTTGGGAGTTTTACGTCCTGGCAACATCTAAGGTCATATCAGGACGGTACAATGTGCGCATCTATCTACACAACACCATGCCCAGCTAACTCTCCTGTCACACAAGGTCCGTGGCACCGCTCAAGTGTCGAGTACTCGGCCCAGTGTGTGCAGCTCTCTGTGTGTGTCTCTATCAGAACACCAGGTCCAAGTAGGGCTTGGCACCCAGGAGGAGGATTATGAATAGTAGTGTCTAGGGGCAGGGGTGGGGGTGGGGGTGGGTGGGGTGCAGCAATGAAACTAAAAGTTGTGTTTCAAACCAGGTTCAAAAGGCTTCGCTGACTTCTGTCCGTGCAGAAGGAGAATCTCCGAAGATGTGTCCGGTGGCTAAGTCAACAGGTGTCCGCACATAGATGGCGCTCCGTGGTGGTGCTGGTTGTGATGCTGGTGCTGCTGGTTATGGTGGTGCTGGTTGGTGGTCGGCACGTTGATGTGTCCGTCCGTGTCGCAGTCCGATGACGACTGAATTACACCCCGGCCTGGGCTCTCGGAGGGTCCCGGCAATCACTCATCTCGGCGGCATCAGTCGCTCCTCCGCCCGTCAGCTCGCCTGCTCGCCCGCCCGGTCGCTAGCTCGGTCGCTCGCTGCTCCGATGACGGTGGTTGTGGTGGGTGGTTGGTTGTTGCCTGCTGTAGTACCATGGAGGAACAGCCGCTTCATCCACACACTGGTGCTGGAGGAGCAGGAGGGGAGTGGGATGTGTGTGGAGGAGAGGTATGAGGAGTGGGGTGTGTGGGGGGGGGGAGGGGGGACGGGGGGATGGGGTGTGGAGGGGGGGGGGGGCAAGAGGAGGGAGTGGGGTGTGGGGAGGGGAGAGAGGAAGGGTGTGTAGGGAGGCAGGAGACGGGGTGTGGGGAGGAGAGGGGTGTGTGGGGGGGTAGGCTGAGGAGGAGTGGGGGGGGGGGGGGGGCAAGGGGGAAGGGGCGGAGTAGGAGTGGGGTGTGGAGAGGGAGGCAGGAGGAGGGGAGTGGGGTGTGTGGGGGGGGGGGGAGGAAGGGTGTGTTAGGGAGGCAGGAGGACGGGGGTGTGGGGGAGGAGAGGGTGGTGTGGGGGGGTAGGGATGAGGAGTGGGGGGGGGAGGGCCAAGGGGGGGGGTCGGAGGGAGTGGGGTGTGGAGAGGGGAGGCAGGAGAGGGAGTGGGGTGTGGGGAGGGGAGGGAGGAAGGGTGTGTGGGGGGCAGGGAGGACGGGGGTTGTGGGGGGGAGAGGGGTGTTGTGTGGGGGGGTATGAAGATGGAGTGGGAGGGAGGAGGGGAGTGGAGGGAGGGAAGGGAGGGAGGATGGGGAGGAGGTGCGGGGAGAGGAGGGAAGTAGGAGGAGGGTTGTGGGAGAAGGAGGACGGAGGATGGGTTGGGGAGGAAGGAGGCCGGAGGAGGGGTGCGGGGGGGGAGGGAGGTTGGAGGAGGGAGGGGGTGGGTGGGGGGGAGGGGGGTTGCGGGGGGAGGGAGGAAGGAGGGGGGTTGCGGGGGGAGGGAGTGGGGAGGGGAAGGCTGCGGGGGGCGACGGTAGGACGGAAGATACGGGACGGTGATGGAAGGGAGGGTGCGGGTACCAGGAGACATACGCATGGGGGGGGGGGGGAGGGATGGAAGCCTCGGGTGAACAGTGTGCGTGTCACCCCGACTTTCAGGCTCCTTACAACAAGTATTACAAAATATATATATAAAGTAAGACAAAAAAACACTAGCAGACTTTTTTTAAATGTGAGCTGTGACCACTTGTTGCTTCCACAGGAGTCTGAGACTGCGTGCCCGGGCGCCCCAGTCTCTCGCCGCCTCTCTCGCTTGGTGGCGCCCTCTGGTAGTGCGGCGACGTGACGCGATGTGAAGGGAGAGGGTGGGGGGTGAGGGGCGCGGCTGGCAATAGACTACATCACGGTTCCAGCGGCGCGGTGCATTGTGGGATGCGTCAGAGCAAAACAAATCCGCGAGAAGCACATGGCACGTGCTAATACACTGGGTGCAGCTATGAAATGTGCTAGTTTCAGCTCATATCACCTCTTGTTTGAAACATAGAATACCAACTAAAAAAATATATATAATGAATTAAGATATTAATCTTTTATCCAGCATTGCATTTACATCAATATAATATGCACATCTTATACCATCTGCATTTAGATTGAGAACAATCTGGGCACTCAGACTATTGTTAGAGCCATAGTCAGAGTCAGTTTTACTCATTTTATTCATGTTTAAAAAAATCTATATCCTATGGTTAATAACGTTTGTTGGGCTAGGAAATGGATAGGGTTAATCAGACATTGGCTATATATTTCTTTGAAACAAGTTTTTGTTGACACATTCGACATTTTAATATTTAGAACAAGAATTACTTATGTCTAATCAACAATGGTAATGTAAACATCAGCCTGTAAGGTGACTGGAATTGTATGTTTCTTAGCTCAAAATGCTTAATTATGGAGAGTTATGTCTTAAACACATTCAGTATATTATTATATTGCATCCATCCATCCAAGTTTGTGCAAACATTTGATGTATTTTGATTAATTTTCAATAAAATTGAAGTTTTACCCTACGCGTATCGGCAAACTCAATGACCATACACCTTTGCTTTGCTGCCAATGCCGTTTTCAGCGCATGCGCAGTCGGAACGGTGATCTCGTCTATTGGAAGTTGTACCCCACCCCACCAGTCCGCGGTCTGTGACTGGGCGGGGGAGGGTCGGGTAAATGAGAGCGTGCTGGTGGTTGGGTAGGGGTGTGGGAGGGTGTGTGGGTGGGGAGGGGAGATGGTGGTGGCGTGTTGGGGGGGGGGGGTGGAGGACTTGGGGGGGGGGGTGTAACATCGCCACACACAACCACGCCTTACAAGTTACATACCCTGGATCTGTTACTATGGAAACCTCGGTGACATACGGCCGGCGGGCTAGCGGAGTGTGGTAGTTGTGTGGTTGAGTGGTGTCGTGGTTGTGTGGTTGTGTGGTTGAGTGGTTGTGTGGTTGTGTGGTTGAGTGGTTGTGTGATCGTGTAGTTGAGTAGGTGTGTGGTTGTGTAGTTGAGTGGTTGTCTTGGTGTGTGGTTGTGTGGTTGAGTGGGTGTGTGGTTGAGTGGTGTCTGGTCGTGTGGTTGTCTGGATCTGTGGTTGTGTGGTTGTGTGGTTGAGTGGTTGTGTGGTCTCCGGTTGTGCGGTTGTCTGGGTGTGTGGTTGTGTGGGTGAGTGGGTGAGTGGTTGCATGGGTGAGTGGGTGGGTGGTTGAGTGGTCTTGACTTTGGGGGTGGTTTGTAACCTTATGACGATTACTGGTTGCAGAAGTGCAACATTAATAGAGAGGCTCCGATAAATCGGCCCAATCTTTGGTTGAACATTAAAATTCAGTAGGGAGTGTTGTAGAAGCTGGGGACATCTTTACAATGTTGTAACGGTGAAGTGTTGAGGCGGCCCAGAATCTCTTTGGTCCGCCGATAGTTGAGCGGTAGTTGGGCATTTGTATCCAGTCAACAGCAGCAAGGGTTTCAAGGAAGGGCAGGTAAAGATGGGTGCAGTGGTGGTTCCACCAACGAGAACAAAGCGAGAGAAAACGTAGAGGTACAGGGCCCCACTCAAGCACACAACTCCCCTGGTCAAGGGGAGGAGTATGCCAGGGAGAAAAAAAAAGGGTAGAGTGTAGGAAAGAGAAATGACGAGAGTTGAGTCAAAGGACCATGTCTATTTGCTCTATGGCGACCAACCAGCGAGCCATAGACACGGACAGAGTAAGAGTAGAATGTGAAATTCCGGCGGGCTCCCCCTCCTGGAACTCTTTTCAGACATATCAAGGAGGAGCAAGGCCAGTGGACAGGAGATAGAAAGAGGTGTGGACAGAGTGCGGTCCGGATAGCAAGTGATGAGTGGTGTCCGGTAGTGTGGTTGTCTGGGTGTGTGGTTGAGTGGATGAGTGGTGTCTGTGCGCGAACAGAATGGACATAGTAGCAACTTTTTACGGTCTTTTTATGAACATAATGGACGGGCTAGAACGGAATGGTGGTCCAGAACTTTGAGCATGCCCAAAGTTTTCTTGCAGCCACGTTCTACCCCAACCACAGCCCGTTTTAGAATGTGGTCGGACATTTTGAGAACTAGTTTGGTGTGGTTGGGGTGTTACGGACATGCCACACAATCAGTTGTATGTTGTATACCTATACACTATACATGATTCATTTCGCATCGCCTTGGGCATGCATTAATCCCCCCCTAAAGAAAATTAAGTTGGTTGGCAAAGTTTAATTTAAACAGACACTGGTTGTATCTGTTCGAGTTGGGGAAACAGGTGTGTTTGGGTATGTGTATGTGTGGAGCTGTGTGTGTTTGGGTATGGGTAGGTGTGTGGGTGTGTGCAGGTAGGTGTGTGGAGCTGTGTGTGTTTGGGTATGTGTAGGTGCGTGGGCATGTGAGGGTCTGTGTGGAGCAGTGTGTGTGTTTGGATATGTGTAGGCGTGTGTGGGTAGGTGTGTGGGCATGTGTAGGTGTGTGTGTGGGTGGTTGGGTATGTGTGTGGGCATGTGTATGTGTGTGGGCATGTGTATGTGTGTGGGCATGTGTATGTGTGTGTGGGTATGTGTATGTGTGTGGGCATGTGTGTGTTTGGGCATGTGTATGTGTGTGTGTTTAGGTATGTGTATGTGTGTCGGCATGTGTAGGTGTGTGAGGCAATGTGTATGTGTGTCTGGTTGGGTATGTGTATGTGTGTATGGACATGTGTATGTGTGTGTGGAACTGTGTGTGTTTGGGCATGTGTATGTGTGTGTGTTTAGGTATGTGTATGTGTGTTGGCATGTGTAGGTGTGTGAGGCAATGTGTATGTGTGTCTGGTTGGGTATGTGTATGTGTGTATGGGCATGTGTAGGTGTGTGTGGAACTGTGTGTGTTTGGGCATGTGTATGTGTGTGTGTTTAGGTATGTGTATGTGTGTCGGCATGTGTAGGTGTGTGAGGCAATGTGTATGTGTGTCTGGTTGGGTATGTGTATGTGTGTATGGGCATGTGTAGGTGTGTGTGGAACTGTGTGTGTTTGGGCATGTGCATGTGTGTGTGTTTAGGTATGTGTAGGTGTGTGAGGCAATGTGTATGTGTGTCTGGTTGGGTATGTGTATGTGTGTATGGGCATGTGTAGGTGTGTGTGGAACTGTGTGTGTTTGGGCATGTGTATGTGTGTGTGTTTAGGTATGTGTATGTGTGTCGGCATGTGTAGGTGTGTGAGGCAATGTGTATGTGTGTCTGGTTGGGTATGTGTATGTGTGTATGGGCATGTGCATGTGTGTGTGGAACTCTGTGTGTTTGGGCATGTGTATGTGTGTGTGTCGGCATGTGTAGGTGTGTGAGGCAATGTGTATGTGTGTCTGGTTGGGTATGTGTATGTGTGTATGGGCATGTGTATGTGTGTGAGGAAATGTGTGTGTTTGGGCATGTGTATGTGTGTGTGCTTAGGTATGTGTATCTGTGCTGGCATGTGTAGGTGTGTGAGGCAATGTGTATGTGTGTCTGGTTGGGAATGTGTATGTGTGTATGGGCATGTGTATGTGTGTGTGGAACTGTGTGTGTTTGGGCATGTGTATGTGTGTGTGTCGGCATGTGTAGGTGTGTGAGGCAATGTGTATGTGTGTCTGGTTGGGTATGTGTATGTGTGTATGGGCATGTGTAGGTGTGTGTGGAACTGTGTGTGTTTGGGCATGTGTATGTGTGTGTGTTTAGGTATGTGTATGTGTGTCGGCATGTGTAGGTGTGTGAGGCAATGTGTATGTGTGTCTGGTTGGGTATGTGTATGTGTGTATGGGCATGTGTATGTGTGTGTTTGGGTATGTGGGTGTGTGTGGCCATGTATATGTGCGTCTGTTTGGGTATGTGTATGTGTGTGGGCATGTGGCTGTGTGTGTGGGCATGTGTAGGTGTGTGCAGAACTGTGTGTTTGGGTATGTGTATGTGTGTGGGTATGTGTAGGTAGGTGTCGAGCTGTGTGTGTGATTGGGTATGTGCATGTGTATGGGCATGTGTAGTTGTGTGTGGAGCTGTGGGTGGGGGCTTGGGCATGTGTAGGTGTGTGTGTGGGTGTGGGTGTGTGTGGAGCTACATGTTGTTCCTCGAGGGTCTGGCATGGCCTCTTAACGCGTCACACTGTCACAAGTCGGTGCCCGTCCTGGTATGGCCTATAGTCTTGCTGGGGCGTAAAACTACACCAACCAACTATCCTCCCGACCCTCTTAGAGGACTGGCCTTGGGCTACTAGACTAGCTTTTCCTCTATGCCGGCCCGCACTAGCCCACCCAGCCTCTCTCCGTCCCTGATTTCTCTGACCACTACCCACCAGAAGCCAATTTCCAGCTGCATGGGACCGCCTTCGGTAGTGCCCATACAGTGCTGCAGATTTGCAGATTTGCAGCCTTCAGCATGCCAACGCGACTGAAAACTCCCCCAAAACAACATTAGAAAATAATATAAAATTCTGCTATTATCATGCAGCAGAATAAAGATTATTACGAACCATCATAATCGACAGCTGCTGAACAAACACACCCACAGGCGTCATTGTCAATCAAACTGCTACCCCACCGTTGGGATTTGGGATGGGGGTGGAGGTGGGGGTGGGGGTGGAGTCGGCGGGTGGAGGTGGGGGTGGGGGTGGGGGTGGAGGTGCAGGTGGGGGTGTGGGGTGAACGGACGCTGAAGGATGATGGATGGAGAGACACTTGCTATCCAGACCTCACTTCGTCCACACCTCTCTCTATCTCCTCTCTGCTGGCCATGCTCCTCCTTTATATTGTCTGAAAAGAGTTCGAGGAGGGGGAGCCATCCAGCATTTCACTTTCTGCTCTTACTCTGTCCATGTCTTTGGCTCGCCAGCTGGTCATCATAGAGCAAATAGACACCGTCCTTTGACTCAACTCTCCTCATTTCTCTTTCCTATACTCTACCCTTTTTTTTTTCCCCCCAGGCTTACTTCTCCCCCTGATCAAGGGAGTTGTTTGCTTGGATGGGGCCCTTTACCTTATCGTTTCTCTCGCTTTGTTCTTGTTGCTGGAACTGCTGGACCCACCTTTACCCATCCCTTCCCCCTAAACCGTTGCTGCTGTCGACTGGATACGAGTGCTGTGCTACCGCCGGACCGGAGTGATTCGGGGCCGCCCCAACGACTCGTTGTTTAATTATTGTAAAGACATCCTCAGCTTCAACAACTGTCCCACCAGAAGATTAATCTTCAACCAAAGATTGGACCGATTTATCGGTGCCTCTCTATATTTCTGCAGTTCTGTATCTGGTAACCGACATAAGATAACGAACCCCCCCAGAAGTCAAGTCAAGTAACGGGTGAAAGCGTGTGTGTGCGTGTGTGTGCGTGTGTGTCCATGCATGTGCGTGTGTATGCATGTGTGTGTTTGTGTGCATGAGTGGGTACGTGTGTGTACACGTGTGTATACGTGTGCGTGTGTGCGCATGTGTGGGTGCGTGTGCGTGGGCGTGTGTGCGTGTGTGCGTGTGTGTACGTGTGTGGACATTCCAGCAGCGGCTAATAAAAGCCATATTAAATAAGCATGTCAGAAACAGCTGTGGCGCCACCTAGCGGACGAGTGGGGCGGTGGTTGTGACCTGGGAAGGGCCCTTGCTGAACATCATGACCCACAGTAGTACTAGTAGTGAGCAACTCGCACTGCACAACTCGGCAGAAGGCGTTGTTAGGGTGGTTGAAGGGCGGCGCAGTGTCATTGGAGCGGCTCGCAAGGAGGTCAGAGGTCACAATGTTGATATAATGGTCATATAACGCAGTCTGATAGCAGGGTGGGGAGTCCATAGACTATTGTCCATACCCCACTGCTCTATTACGTGTGTGTGTATATATATATATATAAATATATATATATATATGTATATATATATATGTATATATACATATCTATATATATATATATATATCATTTATATATATACACTCTTGGTTGTTTTAGCATTATGTCCTTGCAACATCTTAGCTCACATCAGGATGGGTACCGACTTGTGACAGGGCACACTCATGGCAACTTTATAGTGCTGCCCCACTGGCAAATCAGGCCACCAGCACCATGACCCGATATCCCACTCAGCCACAGTCCTTGCCCTATCCTATTAATGTCGAGCGCCAGGTTAGGAAGCGACAATTATCAATTTTATAAGTCATTGGTTTGACTCTAATTCAAATGGGAACCAAACTCCTGATCTCCCACATGCAAGGCCCATACACACCGGACGCAGGGGATGAATTGGTAAAGCGCAGGCTTCCCATGCGGAACGTCGGAAATTCAAATCCCAGCTGTGTCAAACCAATGACTTATGAAATCGATTATAGTTGCCGCTACCTTGTAAAGATGTATCGACACAATGGATTCTGTAATGTAACTGACTTTATTGGTTCGACAGTCATGACGTCACGCCGTGTTGGTGGGGGGGGGGGGGTAAAAGATGTATACTTACATACCTTACATCTCCCCCTCTTAATAATAAGTAATGATTAATCAGGTAACTGTTCATTGTACTTATATGATATACTCTTGGTGTGAAACGTTGCCATGACTTTACATTTATCGGTTAACATTTCTTGTATTTATCGGTTACATTTGCTTATATTTATCTGTATTTAACAACTGACTTATTCAATGAATACATACATATCAACACATACAATTATTGTGGCCGATGTTTTGCGTTTTACTATACGTTCGTTCCGATGAACGTACATGTACGAGCGCCATTGCTAAACGTCCATTCTTACTTGAACCATATTGCTCACCTTCTTTATTTGACCTATTAGACGAAGTGTCACATCATATTATTCTTGTACGCGTACATGTCACTTCTTACAGTTTTATTGGCGTGACAAATCATTGTTTGACCTAGTGTACTTTTTTTTTTATCTCGTGGGCTTCGTCTCAAAACGTTTTGGAGGCATGCTGATCCTACCATATCGCGTAATGTAAGGTGAGTGTAACGTGGGTGTTATTTGTCCTTTTGTTTTTGTTTGTTCTATCACCTGTGCCTGCGGACATTTGAAAAGAAATCGTCTATTTCTTCTCAATATGTTCCCCTTGTTATTACGTATCTTATAATCCCTTTTCCGCATTTCATCTGTTTCTACGACATGGCCTACTTCCCACTCGTTATTATAATTTCTGTATCTTATTTTGTCACCTACTTGTAACAATGATTGTTCTCGACCTGCACGTGTGTCAAAATACATCTTTTGGGTGATTTGTCTACGTGTTAGTTGTTTGGATTTAGATGGTTCTATCATCGCTTTAAGACTGTTATCTAATACTGGGATACGAGACCTTAAATGTCTCGACATTAGCATTTGAGCTGGGGACGCTCCTACCCCTTCTAATGTTGTGTTTCGATAGTTAAGCATCGCTATGTTAATATCTGTCCCGTCCTTGTTACATTTTTTTTATCATGTGTTTGAACGTTTGGACGGCGCGTTCACTCTGTCCATTGCTTTGTGCGTTCATTGGATTAGTAAATATTGATTTAAATCCATAATGTACAGCAAATTCACGAAATTCCCTGCTCGCAAATTGGGGCCCGTTGTCTGACACTACATGCTTTGGAATGCCGTATCTACTAAATGTTTGTTTTAGGGCCAAAATAACAGCTTTACTGGTCGTTTCTATTAATTCAAGTACTTCTGGGAATTTAGAGTAATAGTCCACAATTATCATATAATCCTTATCTCCAACATGAAACAAATCAACTCCGATTTTATTATATGGTATATCGGTTATAACATGGCTAATTAATGGTTCTTTTGCTGGCATTGTTCGACACTCTTGACAAACAGCACACCGTGATACTTTGTCTTCTAATGCGCCCATTAATCTAGGCCAGAATACCGTGTCCCTCGCCAATTGTTTGCTTTTTACGATACCTAAGTGAGCCTCATGTAACTTTGTTAACATATCCGATCGCATGGATTTAGGGATAATTATTTGTGAGCCTTTCAAAAGAATTCCGTCGAACACAGTTATGTCATCCTTAAATCTAAAAAACATCTGAACATCTGAGTCGAGGGCCTTTCCCTCCATAGGCCATCCATGTAGCGCTAATTCAACAACTCTTTTTAATGTTGAATCCAACATTGTTTCACGCTTAACGGCTTGGATCACGTCCGGATCAATCCCAATTGAGGCTATGGATAAATCCCGATCGTAAAGATTGTCAGGGTTTATACTCGACGTGTGGGCTCTCGACAGGGTATCTGCAAAGAATAATTCAGTACCCTTCAAGTATTGTACCTCAATATTGTAGTTCTGCAGTCTCATACGCATTCGTTGCATCCTTGCCGACAGGGAATGCCCAGGTTTCATCATTATCGCTACTAAGGGTTTATGATCTGTTATTACTGTGATTTCGTTACCATAAATATAATCATGAAACTTGTTACAACCGAAACAAATGGCTAATAATTCCTTCTCTATTACTGCATAACTAATTTGGGTGTTGTCTAGTGCTTTTGATGCCATTGCCACTGGTAACTTATTCTGGAACAAGGTAGCACCCAATCCAAACTTGGATGCATCGACTTGCAGAACAATATGTTCTCTACCATTGAAATACCTTAATACCGGTGCATTAGTTAATAAATATTTCAATTTCTCGAAAGCTAGTGCCTGGTCTGCTTCCCAATGCCAAGCCACATCTTTTTTTAAGACTTGTCTTAATGGACTTGTAATATGTGCCATGTTGGGGATGAATTTGTGTACATAACCCATCATCCCTAAGAACCGTTGTAACGCAGGTTTGTCTGAAGGGCTTGGCATGTCGACAATTGCCTGTATTCTATCTATATTAGGTTTTATACCGTCCGACGTTATAACATGTCCTACATAGTTAACAACTGTCTTACATATTTTCGACTTCTTCGGGTTCAGTTTCAGGTTCACTTGATTAGCTCGCTTCAGAACAGCCTCTAGTCGTAAGTTATGTTCATGAATTGTTGCTCCGTGCACCAAAATATCATCTGTGATGACATGTACCCCAGGGAGATCCATCAGAATGCCATTCATCTCCTGGATGAAGATGTCCCCGGCTGTTTTGATTCCAAAAGGGAGTCGAGTGAACCTGAACCTGCCCCATGGGGTGTTGAATGTGCATAACTTAGAACTACTGTCGTCCAGTTCGATTTGCCAATAACCGCTGTTTGCTTCAAGCACTGACAAATATTTGGCACCATGTAACGTTGCTACTACCTCTTCTACAGTTCTTACTGGGTATGGGCCTCTTAGTATAGCTTTATTTAACTTAGTAGGGTCTAGGCATATTCTTAGCTTTCCAGGTTTACGTACTATAGTTACAGAGTTAACCCAAGGGGTAGGTTCGTCCTGTTGTATTATGACTCCTAAGTCTAACATTCTTTTTAATTCCACTTTCACGTCATTCACAATGGCTAAAGGCACTCGACGTGGAGGGTCGATTACAGGGCATACATTATTATCAATGTGAATCTTAGCGTTAACTTTGTTTAGCCCTAAACCCTGAAACACATGCGAATATCGTCTTACCAATTTGTTTGCGACAGTATGATCGTCGATCGCATCGATGACATCCAAGCGTGCCAACAAGCCTAATTGGACACATGACTGCTTCCCCAGTATTGCGCACCCGGCATCCGTTACCTGAAATTTAATTATGTGACCCTCGACATTAAGGGATACCTCCCCATGGGGGCGTATCCTGTGTCCACCATATGTCACTAAGTGACACACCGATGGAATTAAACATGCTGTATTTATCTTAGTGTACATCTTTAAGGGTAAAATATTCGCCTCTGATCCTGTATCCAATTTAAAACGGATATTCAGGCCATCGACACAAAAACTAGTGTACCACAAATCTTTGTCTTTACTGTCACTAGCACCTATTTTGCCCACAAATAGGTCTCCATTCACATTATATTCGTAACTGTTCTCCTCCTGATTGTCGATGGCGTCATCCTTCATGTCAATTTCGTAGATAGCCGCATTCCTTCCTGGAGCTTGTTGCATCCGGCACATCCTGACGAAATGTCCAATCTTTCGACATCCCAGACATTCCTTTCCTCGAGCCGGACATGTCTCTGACGCATGCGTATAGCCACATTGACTACACTTGTTCCCCGCGCCTCGACTTGCTTGTTGCATCTTACCTCGACCGCTGGGCTGCCGTAACCAGGGAGACGTTCCACCCGACGACCGTTGTCCCCGATTGTATCCCATATTTACAGCGTCGACCTGATGTGATTCCCTCTACTGGACTTGTGTCGATTTGATCTCACTTAGTCGACATAGTTGTATGCATTCCTCCAACTTGAGATCAGGCATCTGTAACTATCTGTTTCTCAAGGTATCATCTGTCACACCGCATACGATTCTATCGCACAGTAAAGAAGCTTCCAATTGTTCATAACAACAGTATTGTACTCTGTGCTTGAGCTCCCTAATAAAAGAATCCATGTTCTGGTCACCTTGATTAAAAGAATTGAATTCGTATCGAACGACCGTTATATTTGTCTTCCCTTCACAGTACCTGGTAAACGCGTCGATCAAGGGAGCAATTTTGTCTTTGTCTGGTCCGTCGAGTGCAAACGTCCTATGCACCTTCTTCGCCTCCACCCCTGCGACATGGAGGAACACGCAGCATTGAATCCTTTCTGTCTTCGTCGATATACCTGCGGCCACAGCGTATATTTCATATGCCTGCATCCAGCATCGCCAATTGACCACCATCTTCTCGTCCAGGTTCAGATTTCCTGGAGGTTTCAACTCGTGAAGTGCCATAGTTCGTCTTTAACATCTGACACAATGTTAAGATGTATCGACACAATGGATTCTGTAATGTAACTGACTTTATTGGTTCGACAGTCATGATGTCACGCCGTGTTGGTGGGGGGGGGGGGGTTCGTATACTTACATACCTTACAACCTAGGCTGGTGCCCGACATTGCTAGGATAGGGCAAGGACTGGTTAGCGCTGTATCAGGGTAATGTGACTCAGTGGGAAATGAGGTCATGGTGCCGGCGGCCTGGTCTCCCAGTGGGACTGTATTTTAAAAGTCACCATGAGTGCGCAATGTCACAAGTTGTTACTCACCCTGATATTTTTTTGTTGGTAAATATTTTTATTCATCTGAATACATATTTTGTCAGTGCCGGGGCACTGGTCTTCCAGCCGTCGGAGTGGTCGCATTTCATCTGTACATAGTGGAAGTGGAATGTGTTGCATTGTGTGCAGCACAACCCATTCTGAACATAAAAGAAAGTGGGGGAGCAGCCTATGCTGCATAGTGTACAGCATATGTACTGAACATAGTGCAAGGTATCTATATGCATCAAGATAGAGTGTGCAGTAATGTACACTAGTGGTTAAATCATATGCTGTGTGTGTATATCAGTTAGATTTGGTTTTAATAACGGTTAGTCTTTAAATAGTGCCATGTTGTGCATGTATAGTGGTTTATATTGTGTGCATTGCTGGTTGAAGATGTAGTTATGTAGTGGTGGTAATGGGTCTAAAGATGGGGTAGTGATTCTCGAGTCATTGAGTTATAATAGTTGTTTTGTCAAATGTGGATGGGGGGGAGGGGTTCATGGGTAGGGGGCGCGGACACGCAGGGAGAGAGCAGGCATGAGAGAGGGCGAAGTCAATGGGTCGTTCAGCAGGTCGTATTATATATTTGCAGTGCCAGGTTTTGGGCCTGAATAACCAGGTGAGCTCTGTATGCATTTTTAAAGGCAAGGATCGAACCCGCTTCTCTGGTTTTGGTTGGGAGCTCATTCCACATGACACTTCCTTTGTAAATCGGAGCTCTCATTAACTTATTTGTATTAGGGTTGGGCACCCCAAGCAGAGTCGATGTCCCCCTTCTCGTTACCCTGGTTGTGCGATCTATGTATTTGTCATCATTCGCACGTTTATACATCAACGTCATTAGGTGTAGGTTCCTACGTACATCCAGAGTGTCCAGCCCTGCTCTGCTATGCATTTCAACCACACTTAGTATCTTGCCTTTGAATACTGTTCTGAGGGCTCTGTTTTGCGTTCTTTGTAATTTGGTCTCTTGCTGCTTCGTTAGTAATCCATAGATATGACCTCAGTTATTGCCAGGACGTGAAGCCCAAAGCAAACAAATGTGCAGACACATGATATAAATATATATGCAGTAGATATATATCTGGGTCATTCTTTAAAACTGGGAACCAAAGTGTGGCATGGAAACCAAAAGTGAAAACCTTCCAAATAATAGCAAAACCCTTCCAAATAATAGCCTAATCCAATGTCCTATGATGGTCTGCATGTTGTGCATATGTCAGAGTTGAAAAAAATTAATTTCACTTTTTGAATTAGATCATATACAAATTGAGCAATACATTAATATCACTTGTGTAACATGAAAATCAAAGACACACCCAGAACCTCATTTTAACATATACAACGTAGTCAAACAAGATGTTATTTATTACTCTTAAGCAGACAAGGTTATGACTTACAAGAAACAAGTTGAAAAATAAGTTGAAAAAAGTTTGTCTACATGCATAGTGTAAATGTGTAAATTTTCACTTGTTCATATCAGCACAAAATCATATAATTAAACTTTTAATTTCTTTCTTGGGATAGATTCAACAAATGTACTATTGCTAACATACTTAATACACAGAGGATACAATAATTATTTGACTTGCAATCAATAAAAGAAAGAACAAATTATCAGCATCGTAATGTGGAAACCAAATATGTGGTGCCCAGTTTTAAAGAATGACCCACATATATATGAGTCAGCCTCACGAAAACGGGCCAATCGGTGGTCAAGTGAAGATGTCGGCATCGCAATTCTTAAAAGTGTAGTGCATTTCTTTGTTTCATATTAAATTATCCTAGAAACAAATCAAGTTGTTTTATTTTCTCGACCTTTACATTCAGGATAAATTTAAAGACTTTCCAACACCTCTGTCAATGCTAAATCATAATTATCCTGATCGACGCCGACATCCAATCATCGATGCCGACAACTTTAACAGATATCGGCGTCGCAATTCTTAAAGACTCGTACATTTCTTTGTTTTATATTATATTATCCTAAAAACAATTCAGGTTGTTGTACTTTCTCGACCTTTACATTCAGGATAAATTTAAAGACTTTCCAACACCTATGTCAATTCTAAATTATAATTATACCGATCGACGCCGATATCCAAGCTCGACGCCGACATTGACCACCAATTGGCCTCTTTTCGTGATCCTGACCCACATACATGGGTTGTTCTCTGAAAGTGTGTACCACTTTTGTAACATCGAAGCCAAAAGTGAAAACATTCTAAATAATAGCAAAATCCATATTCCTGAGAATGTTTACATGGTGTGGATATGTCAGAGTTGAAAAAAAGCTAAATATCACCTTTTGATTTTGATCTTATACTAATTAAGCAACACTTTAAAATGTCCCCTGTAAGATCGGAGGTAAAATGCACATCCATAAAGTCATTTTTAACATAAGCTGCTCATTCAAACACTTTTTTTTTTATTGATTACAGCGAAACAAACAAAAATATGTGATGCAGGAACAAAGTTTAAACAAACTTAAAAGAAAAAGGCTTGTGTACATTTTGATATACATGTATAAATGTGTACAATTTCACATTTTCACTTTAGTGCAAAATCATATAACATACTTTTGACACATTTTGTAGGATAGATTAAATACATGATATAGCATTGTTAACATACATAATAACCAGAGGCAATACACATTATTTAACTTGCTATTTAAACAAGACAGAAATAATTAATTATGTCAATACGCAAGAATCATAGGGTTGATAACAAATGGAAATATTATGCAGGATTCGAACCCACACTTCCTGCCATTCCGGAGGCTAGTATGCTAACCATTACCAGGGGGGATTACACTACCTAGGTTCCTTGATGCAATCCCTTATCCACGCCCAGCGATCTACGTTGTTCCTTCCCTGAGATCAGTGCCGACTACTGCACAAATATGTAGACCTTTGTAATATTTGTATTTGCATTTTGTTGTTGTAAATATGGTTTATTAATTGAATATAGCCTTCTTGTAAAAATATACGGATTTTCGGTTCGGATTTATATATTGGCAGAGAGCATTACTATTCTCGGGCGACGGAGTGGGGACCAAGGTTATCTAACAGAGAAGCAATGGGTGCCCCACTCGCTCTGTGACATACGAGACTATGTGGAAAATATGATACCACATAGTGCCCGAGATTATGACGTGATGTTCATATGTAAGAGACAGTTAATGTTTGGTGAAATGTTCGCTCTATGCACCAGTAAGAATGCAAGTGGAGGGGAAGGACATTTTTAATATATGGTTATTGTAACTGTCTGTAACTACCTGTTACCACGGGGCCATTGGGCAAGCACACCCAGCCATCCTGCATACATTAGGGACACCACCTGCAGCTGGGATTGAGTGACAGCTGCCCCTGTTAGGGTGTCAACCCTCAGGCTGTAGAGGGTGTCTGATTGGCTGCCTGTGAGAGGCCCAGTCACCTGCACCCCTTGCACCTGACACACAGACCTCACTCTGATATATATTATTATTCATTCACTTCTGGAGACACACTCTTCAGAGAGACTCTGAGCTAGGCACTCTAGCAGGAGACTCTCTTCTCTTGTCCAGGAACCCATACACTATGTCTGAGGCTCCATTTTCTATATACAAACTAGCAGCAGCTATTCAAAAGGCACTGAGCTGTGTGCAACAACCATAGGACTCCGGTTCAATGGGCTGTAGGCACTGATTCCTATACACACTAACGAGAGTAATGAGGATCTGTGTGGACAGTAGGTAAGGAGTGAGGGTGATAGGTCGCTAGTAGGTGAACAGGAGTTGATGCCAATAAAGCACGACTTCTTCACTGTCAATCTTGCATGACTTGTCTTCCCTTTCTTTCTTATGAGTTTGTTGGAGAGGGACATCAGGTGGGAACTGACCGACAGTTGTCAGAACGCACCTGGGGAAGAGTAAGTGATATCTTGGGGCTCTGACGGCCGAGTACCCAACATATTACATTCTGTCAGAAGGGTGGCACTAGTTTTCTTACCATGTGACGATACAGTTATTGATATATATTCAGTAAAACCTCTCTAAATCGACCGACCATGGGACCGACGTTAGGTGGTCCATTTAGGGAGGTGGTCGGCTTAGCAAGTTAGAATATGGTTACAATGGTATCGTTGGGACCCAAATAAAGCAATCGATATAGGAGAGTGGTCGATCTGTGGAGGTGGTCGGTTATGGAGGTTTTACTGTATATATATATAGTCTGATCTTGCCATTAGCAGCTGGTACAACTCAGCTGAATTAACAATGCTATCCATTTCCAAGACTTACATGTGGTATAGTTTGAAAACTTACATATTCCAATCTGAGCTGATCCTATTTAATGTACATATAGGGAATCATATCATCAAATACTGCATGACTTTAACTTGTTCTGCTTGTGCACATATGCATTTATATTTGATTATTGACCAATCGCTGCCCGTTCTTTGCGAGCCATATTTAATACTCAGATTGAGGCTGGTGGAGTGATTTCAAGTGGGTCTGAAAAAACCCGATGGCTGAAACCCATATGAAAAGGCATCACTGGCACATCCTGAGCGGAAAGCCACCCTGTATCAAAGTGTAACACAATAACGCGGTCACTCCCACCGGTGTCGCAATGCACTCAGCCATTGTTTTACATACAGTGTTTTATCATCAGGCCGTGCCCAGGTGTGCACCCACCTGACCCAGTTCTAGGCCAGTAGCATAGAGAGGACCGATATAGGTCCATCTTACGTAATCGTCCCGCATCAGAGGTCTGACGCGGGACAATGACCTTACTTGACCTATTCGAGGAGTGTCATCATTCCAGTCAAACTCCAGATGCACTCTTTTGACCTTTCTTTGTCATCAAAATACCGTCATCTTCATGATTCAGAAGCTGCCGGAGTGTTTTCTTTGACTTCATTTTAACTTTAGTATAGATAATAATAATAATAGTGAATTCTTCATTAGATGTTATATAATGTATTTTGCACGACACTGATATCACATTGATGGAGGATTTAACAAGATATAGGAGTATACAAAGTATTCGAATTCTTGGAATGAATATCATATTCATGACTTCATCGCTGTCTGGAAGGAAAACAGTTTTCGTTCTCTACCTGAAAAACTTCTTCCCTTGCTTACTGCATCGCAGGATTTTGAACAATTGATAAAGAATCACGATATCGATTACATCATTTTATATCTTCTTCACATATTCACCCAATCCCCCCTGCTGCTGCTACTACTGCTGCTGCTTCTGCTGTTGCAGGTCATCAATTAGATCTGAATAAAGCAAACATCCATATCGTAGTTCATTGTGGTTGAATTGGGGTTTTTGATAGAACTAGTGGTGTATATTTTCCACAACTCAAGACAGTTTTCAATATTATAATCTAATTTGTTGTGGTCTTAACTATGCGCACAGATACTTTTCCTGTATTTTACTAGGAAATAAACCTCGTTCTTGAAGGAAATCTCATTTGTCTTTAACCATACGCATTTACTTTCATATGGATTGCATTGAAAGTGGCCATTCTTCGGATGGAAGAGTATGATGATAGATGATAACGACTTGAACGACTACCCTCGCTCCCTTCCACCTTCCCTGCCACCTATTCACACAGCTCCACCCAGCTCCACCCACCCCACCCCTCATTCCATCTGATTTGAATACTCCTCATCTCCATATCACCGCATATGACACAGCATATAAAGGCTGCTGATCTCCACCCACCTCTTGTCAGTTCACCTTTCATCATGTTCATGCAGAAGGGAATTCTGAAGCGTCCGAGAACGATTCCGATATCTACAGTGAAGTCAGCAGAGCCAGCACAAGATATGTCAGTAGTGATCCCGAAGCCTATCAATCTCAAGAGAATGAGTATGTACTTCTCCTCAGATAGTGAAGGGGTGGAAGAACAGGAAGAGGACGGGGAGCTAACAAATAACCTTCCCTCCCCCTCCCTTCTATACTTGAGGATGGAGTTGACTCCTTTAAGTTTAGAAAAATTGAGTTGAAGAAGAAGAAGGAGGAGGAGGAAGAGGAGGCCGACTGGGTTAAGTTACTGGGAAGTAAGAAAATTGCAAGATCGCTTCATTCTTAGTTATTCCTCAGGGAATTGATATTTCACATTTTGACGACACCAACCTACCGCTGGGGAATCAAGTATTTGTGGAGTGTGTGAGAGGAGCTGGAGCAAAACTTGGTATGAAGATTGCCCTATGGACTCGTTCTGGAGGTGATGACTTTGCAGCAGCAGCAGGTGTCAAGCGGTATGACACCCATGGGGAGGCAATGCCGACAGCAGAAACAGCTAATCCAGATGGTGGAATTCTGTTGACGAGCAGCAATCAATATTTTATGAACTTTGACAAAATGCCATCAGCACCTTGCTTGAGAGCATAGATGACATGATCCGGGCCCTCAAAACAGCTAAAGCAGACCCACGTTTTGGGGGTTTCCACATTAACTTTGGACGTGGTGTGTTTGGTGTCATTGAACGTGACAGTTCCCACATTCACTTTCGTAAATCGTTTCTTTCAAGTTCAGAAAAGATGAAGCCTGTGGAGAAAAGAGTGCTAACAACGTGCAAGCAGGGGATGTATTTGAATGGCGCGCAACTGGAAAAGTTAAACAAGGTCCTGAAGGAACAGCTCCACTCATTACCCTTTCCTCATGGAGGCTTTGAGGTGAAGTGTGATGAAGCAGACCACATCAGTGTGATATCTGGACTCGAGTTGCATTGCTGCCTATGGAGATTCAGCTAGCTCAGTTACTGACTGAAACCAAAATTGGCTGAGACCAACATTGCCTGAGGAAGAGTAATTTAAGCTACTACTATTACTTCTTCTATTACTACAACTACTACAAGTACTACTACTAATAATAATATTTCATATAATAATAATAGTATCTTATATATATATTTAACCGTTCTGTTCCTCTAGTTCTATTAATATACCATGGATTCCCCGCTCCTGCTGCTGGCCGCCGCCATCTCTCCATCTCGTAGCCATTTCACATTTTTGTTAATATTATCCCGTCTGAGTGCCAACAGCCTATGTACTACATGTTCATGGGCTCTACTCCCGCGTATCGTTTGTGTATTAATTACCATTACTACTAGGCTTCCATTTCTAAGGTTGACGGTATACTCCGCCACCGCTGGCACTTATAAACACCCGAGATATTTCCTGTTATTGTTATTGTCTGTATTAAGAAGGTGGTTACTAGCCCCAAACAGAGGGTCAGGCTACATACTGTGATGTCTACATTACTCCCTCGTCTCTGCAGAAGGCCAATAGTAATAGAAATAATAATGAACCATCATTAGGGGGTTGACCATGACGGTTAGTGTAATAAGGGACCTGTTCATAAAGGGTAAGCAGGTAAGGAATGCAAGGAATGTCTCAATCACATTTTAAGAGCTGACAACTATATTTCTGTTCCTACCAACACCATCTAATTTCTTCAAATGTCAATGGTATTTCCTTTATAGTTAAGATACTCCCAATTACTGTATTTAAAGCCTTATTATCGTCTAAAACATCAGAATGCCAATGAAACACGTCTGATGGGTCCGGGCCCAACTGCTCAAACTGTCTATGTTGCTAGGAGAGTAGCGCGGTGCATCTCCTAGCAACGAGTTACAGCAGCAAACCCTTCCCCGCATTTGATGGCCAATGCGGGTGGCGAGCAGCACGCATTTCCATATGCGGGTTGCTCGACCCAAGCCCGCATCGGCCACAGCTCGATTGTAGTCTTGCTCACTTAATATATGGGTCACTCTCCTGAAAACTGGCCAGAAGTGTCACATGGAGAGTTAAAATCTAATATTTGAATTTTTAACATTTCTTGGTTGCAAATGAAAGCTGGACATCTCCCCTTTACATCTATGTAAACTATAAGTTGATGAGATAAATAATAAAGGTGTAGTCCATGATTAAGCTATGTCTTATGGCAGCATAACATGTGTTGCTCAGATGTAACACATGTCTAGGACACCACACAGTGTGCTTAATAACAATCTAAGCAGAATTAAATAATTTCATACTTAGAAACATATTTATCATGCCATAATATACAGAAATATGTAGCACTTATATTGATAAAAAAAAAAAGAAGGAATTCCCAGCCATGCTTTATTCACTGAATAATTAGTGTACAATATTTGTGTGGCATCCAGATACCACTGGTTACATCTGTGACGGAAATGTGTAATGTTATTTCTGAAGACATCAAATAATTTGTTTTTAAAATGTAAGCATGCATACATGTTAATAAATACTTCCTTTTTGATTTGGGAACTGTTTTGTTTGATATATCAATGCAATATAAGATGGTAGGTAATAAGGATCCAACCACGTCCCATATGTCATGCTACAAATAGCTGACTGTAAAATGTTTTTTTTGGGTACAAAAACACTTTATAACTAAAAGGACCAAAGTTGCAAGCAGTCTATTTTATTTCCCTTAAATCTTACATCAAATCTGAACATGAATATGAAAAGTATAAGGAAAAAAATAAGTACAAAGTTTCTTTATTGATGCTTTAAAATCCCATCCCATGCTGACCAGTTTTCAGCAGAGTGACCCATATATAATGATATATATGTGCTCTATAATCTATTATGGGAATATAAACAAGGACACGACCACCTAGCGGTTCTCTCTATATTAGTTACTACATCCTGTACTGTCATGTGATTAGTTACTCCTACTGTACTAGTGTCATTGAGTTAGTACTACCTACTGTGCTGCTGCCTAGTCTAGTTCCTTCATCCTCCACTAGTCTGCCACCTGTGTGTGGCTCCTGACCGCCCTGATACCAGCTGCGTCTGGTCACTACTGCTGCCAGACCCGCTCAGACGGTCGGATTTTAATTAATTATATATATATAACCAAATGGATGTGAATAAACCAGGAGGCGGATTGTGAGTATATTACTTGGAGTGAATTTAGTAATACATATCAATGTACGGGCGAGTGTTGTGGTGTAGACCAGAAAGTGCTGACCATTTAATATGAATAAATTAGGGCGCGCTACAACAATGTGCGCACGGGTGTGCGTCGGTGTGCGCGCGCGTGCGCACATGTGTCAAGGGGCATGCGGGTAGGGGAGGGAGGCTGGCGGAAACCAGAATATTATTGTTTTCGGGGTTGGTTGTTGGAGTTTTACATCCTGGCAACATCTAAGGTGATATACGGCAACATTGAGACTTCTTGCTACATAGCCTGGCACTCGGCGTTATTATGATAGGGCAAGGACTGGTTAGCGTATCATCAGGATAATGTGACTGAGTGGGATATCAGGTCATGGTGACAGTGCGCACTCATGACAAGTTTATAGTGCTGTCCCACTGGGAAATCAGGCCACCAGCACCATGACCCGATATGCTACTCAGTCACATTACCCTGACCATGAACTAAACCAGTCCTTGCACGATCCTATTAATCCTGATTGGCAAGCTAGGAAGTGACAAGTATCAATTTTGACTCGACCAGGAATTGAACTCCCGATCTCCCGCACGGGAGGGCTGGTTTCTACTAATTCGGTCACCGTGCGCAATGTTTTGGGAGGAGTTTTCAGTCATGTTGGCACACTGAAGGCGTCAAATCTGCAGCACTGTATGGACAGTCCCATCAGAGAGCGTGTATATAAACAGATGAGAGGGACAACTCTCATACTAGACCATGCAACAGCTGCCGACTGTGGCGCTCCAAGTGGTGGTTGTTGAACAGTTTACGCATATAGGCAAACTCAAGGCATTGTCAATGGCAGTGAGCAATCTTCAGAGACAAAAAGTTAAATATCTCTAAAACTACAACACCTAGAAACAAACTGATTGGAATACACATAGAAAACATGTTTACCAAAAACATTGTATTAAATTGATATGGTTAGGGTTCTGGATTTCTATTAATTTGGAATAAAACTGACGTTTTTCACTACGCGTACGGCAAACTCAATGCATTGTCAATGGCGGTGAGCAATCTTCATACAGAAAAAGTGAAATATCTCTAAAACCACACCATCTAGAAACAAATCGCTTTGTACACATATAGAAAACATACTCAACGAATAGATTATATTAAATTTATAAGGTTAGGGTTCTGGATTTCTATTAATTTTGAATAAAACAAATGTTTTGCACTGCACGTACCGTCAAACTCAAAGCTTGTTCAACAATAACCGCCAGGAGCGCCACTGTAGCCTATGTTACCGATTTTCGCGGGAGTTGTCCCTCTCATCTGTTTATATACACGCTCTCTGGTCCCATGCAGCTGGGAGTTGGCTTCTCGTAGGTAGTGGTCGGAGACAACGATGGGATGGGTGGCTGCGCATGCAGGGCAATGCGAGAGGGCGGAGAGGAAAAGGTAAACAAGGAGCCCAACCCCAGTCCTCTAACAGAGCGGGGGAGGTTGGATAGTTGTTGTAGTTTTACACCCCAGCAACACCCAAGGCCATACAAGGATGGATACCAACTTGTGGCAGTACGCACTCATGGCAACTTTATAGTGCTGTCTCACTGGGAAACCAGGCCATCAGCAACATGACCTGCTATCCCACTCAGTTACGTTATTCTGACACTGTGCAACTGACAATCATTGTTGAATTAATCCGGAACCCAACGAAATCGTCAATTGGGTCGTCATTGGCAATATAATAGGAAAATGTTGCATCGAGGACCGGGTTTTGTGTAATTTAACATTTTTATTTTATTTATGTGAAACTTTAAAACTTGGTCTCCCATACTTGATCAATTAGAATTAGGTCACTCCGTCGGCTGGTGTGAGGCGTGGTTTAATTAATTGGATGTGCAGACAGGCCCCTATGTAACCCGTCAGTTTAGACATTTCAGAATGGTCACATCTTCCGCTCAAATTGCAGGAGATTGACAAGTTAGGTCTTTACCCAATGTCTGAAATGTTACATCAAATCAACCAGCTGCCGAAATTTACAGATGCTATCATATCACCGGACGCGGTAGCCGAATCGGTAGGGCATAGGCTTCCCGTGCGGAAGGTTGGGAGTTCGAATCCCGGTCGAGTCAAACCAATGACAACATTGATACTTCTTGCTATTTAGCCTGGCACTCGCCATTACTATGATGGGGCAAGGACTGGTTAGCGTATCATCAGGTTAATGTGACTGAGTGGGATATTAGGTCATGAGTAGTCATGGTCTCCCACTGGGGCAGCACTATCAAGTTGCTATGAGTGCACACTGGCGCAAGTCGGTACCCATCCTGATATGACCATAGGACGCAAAACTCCAACAAACCAGCAAAACATGTTATCATATTTTATTATAGAAGTGTAAATACTTGTTGTTAAACCATTCGTCTCTATCCGGCGGACCAGACGGGATGACCGAATAAGTAAAGCGTCCGTCTCCTATTTTTGGAGATCGGAGGATCTGAACCCATGGGTTTGTGCGTTCGAACCCTGGTCGAGTCAAACCAATGACTTAAAAAATTGATACTTGTCGCTTCCTAGCCTGGCGCTCGGCATTATTAGGATAGGGCAAGGACTGGTTGACTCAGTATCAGGATAATGTGACTGAGTGGGATATCAGGTCATGGTGCTGACGGCTAAACATGCAGGTGGTGGTTCTGGTGCACAATGTTTATCTATATTGGTTTAATGTTGAGAAATTGAGAAAGAATAGAGAACAAAAAACAATTTAGTGGCCACAGAAAGATCTCGATTAGAATTTTTAAAGTGTATTAATGAACATGATTTCATATATTCTTCAATAAAATGCTAGGATAAATAAGCATTTGGATATTCAGAGATGCTGGATACTGGTGATGTACCGAGTCAAAGTGATGACTTACAATATTGATACTTGTCAGTACCTAGCCTGGTGGTTGACATTACTAGGATAGGGCAAGGACTGGTTTATTCAGTATCGGGATAATGTGACCTGGGTGGCGTTTGAGATCATGGTGCCAGCGGCATGGTTTCCCAGTAGGGAAGCACTATAAAGTCACCATGAGTACACACTGTCATAAGTTGGTGACTGTCCTGCTATGAATTTAGATGTTACTAGGATGTAAAAACCCCAACAAACTAAAAATATATTTGCATTTTTGGAAATTGCTTATCAGAATCTTTAGAGTTTCCCCAAATCGGAATATTTTGCACACATATTCTGAGATTCTGACAGAACTGTCCTCACAACTTAAACAAAAATCCAAACCATACCGTTTCCCCGTTCAGTGTATGTATATATTCAGTCATGCAAACAAACTATATCTAAAAAAAGATTCAATTCTACTTACATGCCCCCACCCCCCCAAAAAAAACAAAAAACCCACAGCAATAAATGAAATAGTAGCATCTTTTATGCATGAAGCTCACTGCCAATTTGAGTACAATTGACACTTATTTTGAGAGAATGTACTTACATTTTATTACACACGACCTGTATAAACCATGCATATACATATTGCCAGATGCGGTGGTCTAATCCATAGAGCACAGGCTTCCTGTGCGGAAGGTTGGAAGTTTGAGCCTGGTCAAATGAAATCAATAACTTAAAACATGTATACTTGTCGCTACCTAGTTTGGCGCATGGCATTATTAGGATAGGGTAAGGACTGGTTGGCTTAGTCTCAGGATAATGTGACTGAGTGGGAAATCAGGTCATGGTGCCAGTGACCTGGTCTTCCAGTGGGGTGAACATAATTTAAATTTAAGCAATGCTATGACTATGGAGCAATACACAAAAAAGTAGGAATGTAACCAGTTCCCAACTACAATAACTGTGTGATAATGCTAGTACTAATATACTATTGTATTATGTTTATGGTTTATGTGCCTCATGATGCATGTTGGCCCATGAGGCTAACATCGATAATTTGCTCCCGAGGCAAAGGCTATTTCTGTCTTTCTTCGCTAACCTCCCTACAGATAGCCCGTCAATGCGCCACCTGCCCTCCGCTGAGCAACATCGATCACTGACCCTCCCACCCACAGGATGACTGGCTTGAGCACCGACTACCGGACTGATTGGGAACTCCAACACGATTTGACCTGAACTCACCTGCTGAGCTGCTAACCAAACTCAGGGTCTCTGCCACCCATAAACAACACGATACCTGCTGGCCTTACCACGGGTCCTAATGTAGAGTGCAGCTTTACATTAGATAAAATATACATGCGTGCATGTGTATTCACCAGCTCCCCCACCTTCCACCATTTAAGCTGTAGCTGTGACCCGCTGTAAAATATTCCGATAAAACGCATTGGTGGAATGCAAATGGTCTATAATGGTAAATGGTATATAGTGCCAGGTGCATGAATGTATATATGTAGTTGCTGGTGATTCTTTACTTATGGTCAATAGTCATTGTGTATTAGGTAGATAGTGTGAAGGAGGCAGTATAGATAGTGTGTAAGGGGCACTTGGAGCACTACTCACTACCCCCTCCCCACTCTGTTAGTCACGGATCACCACACACACAGCTCAGGCAGGTGGTGGCCAAGCAGCCACACCGCATGGTGGTAGTAGGCAGAACACAGGCATGCTTGATGTTCATTGGTGGAACTATAAATGCTTGATTCTCATTGGAGAACACGGTCAGATTGTATGCCATACCAGATCCACTATATAATAATAAACCTGAGGGCATTGTCTCTCTCTCTACTTTCATTTTTTATACTCTTCCTTTCTCTTCTTGCCTGTATTGATTTCATTATGGCCTGCCTACACAAACCACAGATTCCAGCTGAGGACTTTACAACGGTATGTTGGGTCGCTACAGCTTCAGTCCTTCCTGAGGGACAAGTGGAACTCAGAATACGCTGAGTCACAGCTTCAGTCCTTCCTGAGGGACCAGTGGAACTCGGAATACGCTGAGTCACAGCTCCAGTCCTTCCTGAGAGACCAGTGGAACTCGGAATAATCTGAGTCACAGCTCCAGTCCTTCCTGAGAGACCAGTGGAACTCGGAATAATCTGAGTCACAGCTTCAGTCCTTCCTGAGGGACCAGTGGAACTCAGAATACGCTGAGTCACAGCTTCAGTCCTTCCTGAGGGACCAGTGGAACTCAGAATACGCTGAGTCACAGCTCCAGTCCTTCCTGAGGGACCAGTGGAACTCGGAATACCTGTGTAGTAAGTCTGCACTGTCCTCTCAGCTCAGGCAATGAGCCGCATAGACAGGTAGGTGTGGGCAGTGTGGTGACATCAGGGAGCCTAGGTGGTGTAATCGTTAGCACACTGGCCCGGAGTGCAAATAGATTTGGGTTTGAGTTCCGCTCTTGGCGCAATATTTCATCACATCTGTATTTCGAAACTTTTCACCTAAAACTCCTCCTGTGTCACTCTTATCTTACACGTACACAGACACATATGCACACACAGACACACATACACGTGCACCCACAGATACAGACATACACATACACACAAATACACACATGCACACAAACATACACAGACACACAGGCACACATACACACATACACAGACACACAGGCACACACATACATACACAGACACACATGCACGCAGACATGCACACAAACATGCACACACACATGCACACATGCACACACAGGCACACATGCCCACATGCACACATGCACACATACACACATGCACACATACACACACATACACAAATGCACACAGATACACATGAACACATACACACCCAGACACACATGCACATATACACATTCACACAAACATACAAACATGCACACCTACACATACACATATACACACATACACACATACACATACACATATACACATGCGCACATACACACATGCAAGATGACACCCACACCCACATATCCGCATATACATGCACACCCATACAGACATACACATGCACACATGCACACAAACAAACACACACACATACACACATGCACACATACACACATGCACATATACACACATGCACACATACACACATACAAACACGCACACATACACCCACATACCATCACACACAGACACACACATATACACACACAGACACACACAAACACATGCCCATACACACATCCACACATACACACACGCCCACATACACCCATCCACACAGACACATGCACATACATCACGTATATATATGTTTGATAAATACATTATTATTGCTTTTGTGCTCTATAATCTATTATTGGAATATAAACAAGGACACTATCTATCTTCAGTTCCCTATGTAACAGTATATTCACTATATCCTATCTAACTGACCCTGTGTAGTACCTCATTGGCCACACTGGCGCCACCTGTGAGGGGCTCTAAGCACTGTATGCCAGCTGCGTCTGGCCGTTATCACCTATAGACCCGTCGGGACAATCAACTTTGAATATGTATAGTGAGCAGAGTGACTGTTGGCTCATGGTGTAGAGGAGGCGGAGAGGAGAGAATCCCCGCTCCGCAGTGAATGACGTGGTTAGAGAGAAACATTAAGGGCCTGCCGTTATTTATATCCACATAATAAATTATAAATACTGCGATCTGAGAATCATATGCATATAATAAATATATACACTGAGTTCGTCTTCTTCTTTATTGCAACAAATTATGACACATATGACAAGCTCACGGGGTCAGGCAATAGGGGTCAGAGATATATAACCACAATCCTTACAAAGGAAAAAAAGACACCACAACTCAGTCCTGCAGTCAACAACCACAAACAGGGTTGGGTATGGGTGATTGATTGGGGTCTTACATCCTAGTGACATGTGCGGTCATATCAGGATGAATACCGACAAGGCAGACTTAAGAGGGGAGATTTTCGGCGTTGTCCTACCGGAATTGTGTTGGCTGGACCACACTCACGATACCCTACTCAGTCGCCTTATTCTAACATTAGACTAACCAGTCCTTGCCCTATTTCTGTTATTCTATGTACTGCCTCCTATGTGCGCTCTTGACTGGTGGCGCCGCTACCGGCCCTCACTGTCACTACTGGACGCGCCAATAGACCTATTTCATATGACGTCAGCATGGGTATTTAGGTCAGTGCGCACGCTGCTTGGCTGCAGGATGACACACTGTCACACTGGAAACTCAATGGCTATGAGCAATCTTCATACAGAAAAAGTGAAATATCTCTAAAACAGCATCACCTAGACATAAACCGCTTGGAAAACATACAGAAAACATATTCAACGAATAGATTATATTAAATGTATAAGGTTAGGCTTCTGCATTTCTATTAATTTTGAATAAAATAAACGTTTTGCACTGTGCGTACCGGCAAACTCAGTGGCAGTGTGCATTCGTTCTGCAGCCAAGCTGCGCGCGCATACCCAATGTTTACAAACATTGAAATAGGTCTATAGACTAGTTTGTAATCCCAGCCGCACGGTGCATTGTGGGATGTTGGGAAGCAAAAGAAACCCACGCGAAGCACATGGCTCATGTTGAAGCAGTGAGTGTAGCTATGGAATCTGTTAGTTTCAACACATTTCAGCTTCTGTTTGAAACATAGAATACCACCTAAAATATATATATATATATAATACATTAATTTGTAAATCTTTTATCCAGCATTGCGTTTACATCAATCTAATCAGCACATCTTATACCATATGCATTTTGATTTAGACAAATCTGGTCACCCATACAAGTATTAGAACTATAACCAAAGTCAGTTTTACTTATTTTATTCATGTTTTTATTCATATCCTATGGTTAATAACATCTGTAGAGCTAGGAAATAGGTAAGGCTAATCAGACATCGGTTATATATTTATTTGAAACAAGTTTCTGTTGACACATTTGACATTTTAATGCTTAGAACAAGAATTAAAAATGGTGATTAAATCCTGTAAAGTGACTTAATTGTTGTGTGGGGAACTGTATGTTTCTTAGCTCAAAATGCTCAATTATGGATAGTTGTGTATTAAATGTATTCATTATATTATTATATTGCATTCGTGCATCCATGTTTATGCCAAATTGTTCTGTATTTCTATCAATTTAGAATAAAATTGAAGTTTTGCACTGCACGTATCGGCAAAGTCAATGGTCGGGCACCTTTCTTTTGCTATCGACTCCGTTTTCAGCGCATGTGCAATCAGAAGAACAACTCGTCTATTTGTTAGTATTCACCCTATTCACGCGCGACCTAATTCGTCATCAGAACGAGGCTGAGTAAGCGTCAGTATTGGAAATGACCATATGACACTACTGTTTGCCGATGTGTATGAACTACTACATAAATTAAAGGAGTCAAATTTGAAGATATTAACTTTTGAAACTATCATAATCATTTTTGCATACATGTTTTCTATTTATTGGTCAATTTTCAAGATTGAGCGATGATCAGATGCATTTCAGTAGGCAATGTCAACCAAGTCACTCACCTTGGCTGCCAATCTTTTCTTAAATTAAAAATTGTATAACTTTCTTAATATAGATATATTAAAAAAATATATGTTGACCCTTTTAAAGCTTTTATTAATTTGTAATTACTAAGACTAGTTGTTTAACTGTGTTGCACAGATAACTATGCTGACAGTGCTGCATTACATGATACCACCATAGCTATGCAGAATTGAAGTTGACAGTCACATTGTAGTTAAAGAATGGGAAAAATCACCATGCAAGGGTCACCCAATCTTCATGAAAATTGGCCAATAGATAGAAAACAGGTATGCAAAAATGAAGATGGCAGTTTAAAAAATGAATACCCTCAAATTTGAGTGATTTCGAGAGGTTTTGGTCGACAAAAAAGTATTCACATGACTTTTCATACAGCGGCGCCTCGCAGATGCGTAAGTGCCCTCGGTCTGGTTTCAACATGGTCGTGGGGTGAATAGTGTGAATTGAGACAGTGGTACAACACTCTGACCACAAACTCTCTAAGTGCATGCGGTGCTCCAGGTATGCCGCTGTGTGAACTACATCGTTAAATACTTGCCGCTTGTACCTTCTGAGCCCTATCAATGCGTTTACAACTAAGGCCAAATAACAAAATAAGTTGGCAATTTATATTATTATTTCTTTTCCCCCCCGATTTTAAAAATACATTGGACTACCCTTGACTGATATAATGATTACATGTCAGTCATGTACACGTCACACTGTTTCATGTCAAACAATGAAAACTATATTCTCATTTCAAAATGTATTGCATCATACAGGTCTAGAAGTTTCAATTGCGTGCTTACACAAGTTGAATTGCTGCTAACCCAACACATTCTTAACAGCTAAAAAAAAAAAGAAAAGAATTAAAAATGATAAACAAAATCAGGGGTGGGAGATTTTTCAGGTACAGGCACAGGCGGGGACGATCACCAATTTTATTTTATTTGGCCTAACTACACCTTATACAAACAAAACAAACAAACCTCGAGTGAGTAATCTGCCAAAGTGGAGTTGTGGAATGTTGCGCCTGCTGACTGCCTAGCAACATTGTACCGACATGTAACTGCCCCTCCTGGGGCCGTATGCATGAATCGGGGTTAGGGCCGTAACCGCGGCTAGGCTAGCTCCACACGGTTAAATGTGAGAAATCGGTATGCATGAATTGGTCTTAGCGCTAACCTCCAAATTTAGCCTAGGCTAAGCTAAACCACTTTTTGATGTCGGGTAAGGGCCTACCCGGTGCGGTTAGTGTGTGTGTATGGATGTCAATCTATTCAATGCGATCATATTTAACAGAATTACATACGCAATCAGTGAAATTTTATCAATTTAACCCTAAATTCGAACCGTTATTAAGGCTACCGCCGCATTGGCGGCGATATTAATAGTTATATTTTCGAATCGACCAAGGTACAGTAAACAAACCGCCGCCGCCACCAGTATGGAAAGCGACGTCGATGCGGCGGCTGCGGCGATTTGTTTACTTTACGTTCGTCGATTAGAAAATATAACTATTTATATCGCCGCCAATGCGGCGGTACCCTTAATAATGCTTCAAATTTAGGGTTAAATTGATCAAATGTCACTTATTGCGTATGTAATTCTGTTAAATATGATCGCATTCAATATATTTAAGCCTAATATATGGGTACAGACGCAGAGGGATTTCCCAAATCTATAAATAAACTCAGGGTTAGCTACCCGCCGCGGCTAGTACATTGGTGCATACCGACTCACAGACCTCTCCAACCTGCTGCTACCACGAGGTAGCTAACCGCGGCTACCACCTTAGCTCCGGCTAAGCCAAACCCCGATTCGTGCATACGGCCCGGGGCCGTATGCACCAATCGGGGTTAGGCTTAGCCGGAGCTAAGGCAGTAGCCGCGGATAGCTACCTCAGGGTAGCGCGGGTTTGAGAAATGTGTGAATCGGTATGCACCAATGTTTTAGCCGCTGCGGATAGCTAACCGTGAGTTTATTTATAGATTTGGGAATTCCCTCTGGGAATTCCTCATATATTAGGCTCAAATCTATTGAATGCGATCATATTTAACAGAATTACATACGCAATAAGTGAAATTTTATCAATTTAACCCTAAATTCGAAGCGTTATTAAGGCTACCGCCACATTGGCGGCAATATTAATAGTTATATTTTCGAATCGACGAATGTAAAGTAAACAAATCGCCGCCGCCGCCGTATCGACGTCGCTTTCCATACTGGCGGCGGTGGTGGCGGTTTGTTTACTGTACCTTCGTCGATTAGAAAATATAACTCTTAATATCGCCGCCAATGCGGCAGTAGCCTTAATAACGCTTCGCATTTCGGGTTAAATTGATAAAATGTCACTTATTGCGTATGTAATTCTGTTAAATATGATCGCATTCAATAGATTGACATCCATACACGCACACTAACCGCCCCGGCTAGCAGTAAAACCTGATTTGAAAATGGTTTAGCTTAGCCTAGGCTAAATTTCGCAGTTAGCGTTAACACCGATTCGTGCATACCGATTTCTCACATTTAGCGGTGTGGAGCTAGCCTAGCCGCGGTTACAGCCCTATCACCGATTCGTGTATATGGCCCCTGGTGTAATTGAGTTGAAAGAAAAATAAACTGAGGAGGTTAAAGTAAAATAAGCGAGTATCGGATGAAGAGTATTTAATCACAATTCTAGCACATCTATACATTCAATGCCTAAGTTGTTGTTGAAGATTTATACTGCCTATCATGGATAAGCCTGAATAGGCCTGTTTTCACCATTAGACAGTTTGTCGATAGAAAGCCCGAGCCTACACTTTTACCGACCCAAGGGATTTTTAACCTCCCACACCACATAGAGATGGTATGAGAGCAACCGGCCTTTGATGACGCTGTAAGTTATCCATAGTGGGGGAAATCTAAATTGGCAGAGATGGGGGCATGGGGAATCGAACCACTGATCTTCAGATTAGGAGTCCGACCTAGAAAAAAGTCAGACACTCTAACCACTCCGCCACAGAGAACACCACCAGTAATCAGGTAATTGATACAGTGCATTTTGTGTAATGATGTCCTTGATAACTCTGCCTTCTCTGGTGAAAGTTGTAGGAAACTGGCCATTCTGATAGCATCTTTTAATATTCTGGTTAAAATACACTTACATTTTAGTTCCTGCTATTCAACATAGGTGAGGTTTTATATCGAAGGTTATTTAGTCGCTGATTTATTGCTGTGATATAGAATGTAAAGATGTCTGCATTCGCATTCTTCATCTCCTTCATATTCTTTTTATTCTCATCTTCTTCTTTATAATGGGGGATGAGAGGAGAAGAGGAGAAGAGGACGAGATGATGGGAGGAGAAGGTAGGTGAGAAGGGGAGGAGAGGAGAGGAGAGGAGAGGAGAGGAGAGGGAAGGAAGGGGCTGGCAGAGGGGGGAGAGGGAAAGGAAGAGGGAGAGGAGGACAGGAAGAGGGGAGAGGAGAAGGAAGCAGAATAGGAGAGGAGATGGGGAGAGGACGAAGGGGAGGGGAGAGGGAGAGGATGTGGAGAAGGAAAGGGAGGAAGGGAGGAGGAGAGGGGCGAGGAGGAGAAGGGAGAAGGGGAGATGACAAGAGGAGGACAGAAGAGGGGCGAAGGCAAGAGGGAAGGAGGGGAAGACAAGAGGAGAAAAGAGGAAACTGGAAGAGGGGCGATGGTGATAGGGGGAGGAGGAGAGGGGAAGGGGAGGTGGGGAGAAGGTGGAAGGAGGAGAAGAGAGCAGGGGAGACAGGAGGGGAAGAGGGGAAAAGGGAAGAGGAAATGTGGGGAGGGAATGTCAGAGGGGGAGGAAGAGAGTGGGAGATGGGGGGGTGAGAGAGGAGGAGAGGAGGAGAGGAGGAGAGGAGGAGAGGAGGAGAGGAGGAGAGGAGGAGAGGAGGAGAGGAGGAGAGGAGGAGAGGAGGAGAGGAGGAGAGGAGGAGAGGAGGAGAGGAGGAGAGGAGGAGAGGAGGAGAGGAGGAGAGGAGGAGAGGAGGAGAGGAGGAGAGGAGAGGGGTTAGGGTCAAGAACAAAAACAAACTCTGTCAGATGGTGCAAGAACAAACGCATATGATATGTACTCATTCCGCCATAAGAGGCCCGAATAGTGCTTAAGTTCCCCTGCTAGGTGGCGCCATTATGGCCCGAGGAGTGCTTGAGTTCCCCCACTAGATGGCACCACCACGGCCCATAGAGTGTCTGAGTTCCCCTACTAGGTGGCATCACCATGGCCTTTAGAATACTTGAGTCCCCCCCCGATAGGTGGCACCACCATGGCCCGAGTAGTGCCCTTAGATGCTGCCAGGGCGTAAAACTACAACAAACAAACGAACAAAATAACAAATCAATCGTAGTTGTAGCCAGTCATGTTTGTCCACATTTGTTTTTTTATCTTATAGACATATTATACCGCTATGGTCACGACACCCTGTGCTGCGCTTAGTCATCTATTCTTGTATAAATGGTTGTATTTATTAAATGCACTTGCTATCCGGACCGCAGTTCGTCCACACCTCTCTCAATCTCCTCTCTGCTGGCCTTGCTCCTCCTTGATAATGTCTGAAAAGAGTTCCAGGAGGGGGAGCCCACCAGCATTTCACTTTCTACTCATACTCTGTCCCTGCCTTGGGTGAAAAAACCCTATACAGTAAAACTTCCATAACCAACTACCTCCACAGATCGACCACTCCCCTATATTGATCACTTTATTTGGGTCCAAACAATACCATTGCAAGGATATTCTAACTCCCTAAACAGATCACCTCCTAAATGGACCACTTAAAGACGGTCCCATGGTCGGTTGATTTGGAGACGTTTTACTCTATATCAAGCTAAACAAAAGCGTCCGCAGAGAAAAGATTGTCTCCTTCATATACCAGACTCCCTGACAACAGCTACACAAACATAACTAATGTGCCACCGCACATCCCAAGCACAAATTGGACTCAGCATGCATCGACAAGTTCACAACAAAATGATGAGTTGTTGTCATCGTCGTCACCAATGGATAAAGAGGAAGATATGAAACAACCAATTAAACAATAGGCCCTGAATGTTGAAATAAATTCCTGGCCCATTACAAATAATGCAGTTCCCCCCCCCCCCCCCCAAAAGAAAACAAAGAACACCAAGCAGAAACAGCACCCAGGCATTTCAAATGGCATTTCAAAGCCTCTAGGCATATTCGATTAATCAACTCGGGTCACCCAAGCCAGGTTGAATAAACAAATACGCTTCTCCACGCTTGGGGTGGAACAAATGGTGGCTTAATCCAAAACTTTAAAAAAACAAAAAAGGATATAACTACAGCAGAATAGGATTTAAAGTATTTTATGATTGCATAGTTTAGTTATATTTCCATTTCATTAATCTGGGTTATTACCAAATAAAACCATGTATGACTGGTACTGGTAGCTGTTATCCTACATGATGGTCCCAGTGCAAATATGACATCATCGTCCCTCACCACCCCCAGCCAAGACGTAGGTTCCTGGGGTCAGGACTTTTTGCACTCCACTCTTTTTGTCTGTTTTTGTTTTTGACTTTTTGTTGACTCCACTTGTGGTGTTCGATTTGAAATTCTAGCAACTCAGGTGACCCGAGTCGCCTGGGTCGTGTTAATCGAATACAGCCCTATTGTCTCGCTTCTTCAACACTCATCCATTCCATGAATTTATCAGCCCCTGCAAATAAGAATTCATAGACATGGCTCTGTTTGAAGGCTAATATAAAAAAAACTACAATCTATTTACCTTTGATATCATTACATGGTTATTGCATGTAACAACAAGCGTATAATGTAACTAATCACCTAGGTTTACCTTGATTAAACACAACTAATTTAAATCCATTGGTTGGGTTGGTTGGTTGTTGGAGCTTTACGTCCTAGCAACATCTAAGGTCATATCAGGACGGGTGCAGACTTGTGACAGTGCACACTCATAGCAACATTATAGTGCTGCCCTACTGGGAGACCAAGCGATGAAACACCATTACCTGATATCCCACTTAGTCACATTATTCTGACTCCGAGCCAGCCCTTCCTTGTCCTATCCTAAAAATGCTGAGCACCAGGCTAGGAAGTGACAAGCATACCTTGTAAGTCATTGGTTTGACTCGACCAGCCTTTGAAGCCATGGGTTCGAATTCCATGATCTACCAAAACGGGAGACGGACACTCAACTCATTCAGCCATCCCGTCTAGGACCATTGGTTAGATCTCCCCTCCTCAACATTATTATAACTACATAACATTGAATAAAACGATATTAATGAGGGAGGCCTAATCATTATGTTAAGGCCCTGTCACATTACGGCGTATGGCGGGAGCGTATTGAAAACCTACGTAGGTCCTGCGCGTGCCGGCCTATGATGACATTTGGTGACCTTTCGGTTGGTTTGAGCGTATGTGGAACCTATGAGGAGCGTACGAGGAGCGTTGAGGTTGGGTATGGGAGCGTGCTGTGACATTTGACAGTATGCGCCATACGCCCTCATAGGTCGAGTTTTTTTGAGCATGCACAAAATTTGGACGGACGGTTTATGAAAGCGTATGGCGCGTATGCCTCATACGCTTCACATACGCCGGCATTGGCGGCGTATGAGTAGCGTATGAGTAGCGTATGCGTAGCGTATGAGTAGCGTATACGGCGTATGCCGACGTATATGACGTAACGCGCTTACGCCGCCATACACTCCCGCAAAAAACCCTAATGTGACAGCCCCTTAAGGCAGTTATTTCCTAACATGTTAAAACCAGGTGATCAGAGCTTTAACGTGTTATATTTGGCTATCAATCAATCAATCAATAGTTCCGTCCTCTAGTCGAGGGTTGGATGCAATGGTTCTCCACTTGTCCCGATGGTGTGCTGTTCTGATAGACTGTGAATAATTCAAGCCTGTCCACTGTGAAATATTTGTAAACCATGATGTTCTTGGTCTCCCTCTCCCTCTGCTGCCATTCACCTTCCCTTCCAACAATGTACGGTATATTGAACTCTGACGAATGATGTGGCCAAAATAAATAAGTTTCTTTGTCTGTATAGTGGCAAACAAGCTTTTCTTATTTTTAATTTTTCTGAGAACTTCTTTGTTGGTGATCTTCTTTGTCCATGATATTTTCATCATCCTTCGATAAGTCCACATCTCAAATGCTGCTAAACGTTTGTACATTTTCTTAGAGATTGTCCATGTCTCTGCCCCATACATTAGAGTAGACCACACATAACACTGAAGAATACGCTTCCTTGTTTGTATTAATATCTTACTTGTTTGTATTAATATCTTACTTGTTTGTATTAATATCTTACTTGATGTTAACACTCTATACATTTTGGAGAATGTTGTTCGGGCTATTATTATTTGGCTATAATGATTTAATATTTGTGACATTTAAGTTGCGTAGTCAGATGTCTTTGAGTTTTTGTCATTTTCTGAGAGATATTAGGTTGATCATTATTCAGCTTTACTTTAGTCTGAAGTAACTTTGATTTTAAATGGCTAACTTTTGAGATATTTGAAGTGCAAATGTACTAAATCAATTTTGGGAAGCACGCCAAAACTCTGACAAATATGCTTCTGCACTAACAGGTTCTATTAAATTGGCTCAATATTCCCTTCTATGTGGCGATAAGTGCACCAGTATCTAAGTTAGGCATGTAGAATAAAATCTAGATCACTGTTCTGGTTTTGAAAATTTGATATTTTCACCGGACTATGCAGCTTTAAGTACAAATAGAACACTAGAAAGCAATAACAACAAAGCTCGAGGCATTTGAAATGTGGCAATGCAGAAGAATGTTAACAATTTCATGGACAGCAATGATAAGCAACGTGGAGGTCCTAATAAGAATGAAAATAAAGAGACAGATAATACAGACGATCAGAAACAGAAAAATTAAATACTTTGGCCACATGATACAACACCAGGAATCACAGAGAAGAATACTGGAAGGGAAGATAGAAGGGAAAAGACCAAGAGGGAGAAGGAGAACAACATGGATGGACAACATCACTGAGTGGACAGCAATGAGCTATGCGGTATGTGTGAGAGGAACGAATAACAGAAAGAGACTGCTTTCATTTCTTGACTGCTGCTCTCCATTTAGCTCTCTGCTGTGAGAGTTGCATCCATGAGTCGGTCTTAATGTCTCTCAGCTTCAGGTTTCTCTTGATGGTATCCTTGAACCGGGGATGGGGGCGCCCTCTCTTTCTGTAGCCAGAAGACAGTTGAGAATAGAGGATCTGCTTTGGTAGCCTGTCTGATGACATCCTCATGAGGTGTCCAGTCCACCGGAGATTCTTTTTGATCAGAAGATCTTCCATAGAGGGCAGCCCCGTCCATTTGAGTATTTCCTTATTTGTCACTTTGTCCTTCCAGGTTAGCCTCATGATTGAACGCAGATGTTGCATCATGAAGGCATACAGCTTTTTCACCTGTCGTCTGTACACTGTCCAGGCCTCGGCTCCGTATAGTAGGGTGGATAGCATGATTGCTCGGCGGTGGCGCCTCACCCACCTACTAATGGCCCATTTCGCCAACGATTTAATAATAGGCATGCATGTGTCATGGGGGTGATGAAAATGGGAAATATTGCATCTAGAGCGGGAATCGAAAGCACATTTCTTGCATTCCAGGCCAGTGTGCTAACCATTACACCACCTAGGATTCCTAATGTCGCCATTCTACCCACGCCTACCTGTCTCTGTGGCTCCTTGCCTGAGAGGTCAGCGCAGCCTACTAGTCGTCTGTGGTCAGTAAATACGAGTTTGTGTGAGGAAACTGCACTCTGCTTTTCTGTTGCATCTGTCATTTGACTATCTCTCTGACCTTCCTGATATGACCTTATATGTTGCTCGGACGTAAAACAACAACAAACAAAACAAACTATCTCTCTGATCACCGGGCACCTCCTATGTACGCCTGAAGCAGACGATGTGACGATGGCGACCTCTAGGTTTATAGTATGACACTAGATGTCAAAGGAGCGACTAGCGAGGAATCGTAGAACTAACCAAGGCGTTAAAGCTATATACACGAAGGAGACAGAAGCAGTGGGTTGGTCATTGTAGTTTCACGTCCTGGCAACATCTAAGGTCATATCAGGATCCCACCGACTTGTGAAAGTGTGCACTCATAGCAATTTTATAGTGCTGTCCCACTGAGAAATCACGCTGTTGGCACCATGACCCGATATCCCACTCAGTCACATTATCCTGGCACTGACCTAACCAGTCCTTGCCCTATCCTATTAATGCCGAGCACCAGCCTAGGAAGCGGCAAGTATCAATTTTAAGGTTGTTGGTTTGACTCAACCGGGAACTGAACTCCCGACTTTCTGCACGCGATCAAACTCGAAGCACTTAATGTGAAGATTGTGTACCCTAAGTTTTCATCCATTATCCTAAGTAGGGGTGAATGAACATACTGTCTAAATCCGAGCACAAAACTGCTCCGTTAGGAATTAACTATACATAAGCTGTGGAGGTTGTGGTTCCACCTAGCGGTGTGTCTATATCTGTCCATGCTGCTCCTTGCCGGTGTTGCGGTTTCCCAGGGACACCAGTTTGCGAGGGACACATCGCTTCTGCACATGCATCAAAATCGAACAGCATCGTCACTAACCTTATAAATTTAATATAATGTTTTTGGTAAAGATGTTTTCTATATGTGTACCAAGCGATTTGTTTCTAGATGGTGTAATTTGAGAGATATTTGACTTCTTCTGTATTTTCTGTATGAACATTGCTCACGACGATGGTCAATGCCTTGAGTTTGACGGTACGCGCAGTGCAAAACGCTAGTTTTATTCAAAATTAATAGAATTCAAGAACCGCAACCGTATAAATTTAATATAGTCTTTATGGTAAAGATGTTTTCTATATGTGTACCAAGCGATTTGTTTCTAGATGGTGTAATTTGGGAGCTATTTGAGTTCTTCTGTATGAAGATTTGCTCACGACCGTTAACAATGCACTTGAATGGAAGTGTCCCTGGCAAACTGGTGTCCCTCGGAATCCGCATCACCGGAGTCATCAGTATATATGACACATATTAGATTGCACAATCGTATGGTTATTTCCATAACCCAGCCCTCCGACACTTTTTCTAATGAACTCTGAATACTCGTATTGCAATTTCTACTACCAGATCTAGTTAAAGCTGCAAAGTCTGATGAAAGCATCAAATTGTCAAAACCAAGACAGGACATAGATTTGTTCTTACATATCAAACTTAGACAGTGGTGCAGTTAGTAAACCCTGGTCACATAGCCATTAATGGACGTAGTTGAACGTAGGTGAACATAGTGGAGGCTAACATGGGTCAAACGTGGTGTAAGTTTGGTAAACTATGTTGAAATACATTAAGGTATGGCACCTTTTGCCACCGAATGATGTGGATAAATACGTTATTGTACACATGCCGGTACATTCAACTACGTTCAACTATGTTCAACTATGTTCAACTACTTTCAACTATGTTAGCTGCCACTATGTTCAACTACGTTCAACTACGTCCACTAACGGATATGTGACCATGGCATGCCCGACATGGAACGGCCATGGTTTTGTGTGGGTCAAAGTATGCTAGAGTATGCTAGAGTATGCTAGAGTATGCTAGAGTATGCTAGAGTAGGCCTACATTAAGAGGTATGGTCTACTATGTTCTACTATGTTCGAAATTCATCCTATAACATACTGCTCTTTTGAACATGTCCAAAAATTAAATCAGAGATCAGGGCTCACCCACTTTATTGCCAAGGTAACATCAAGGACAAGTATGAATACCGGTATGTTCAACTATGTTCCACTTCTTTCAGCCATGGTTGCCTCCACTATGTTCACCTCCATCCACTAACGGCTATTTGACCAGGGCTTTATCATGTTGCTGCATCTAAGGGGATATTGCGGCAATTTAATAGAAACTGTTACGACTGAAGCCTGCGGTGCCAGAGGTATGACGGGCACACCAAAGTAACTTATCATTTTTGCACTTCAAATATCCCCAAAGTTAACCATTTAAAATAAAAGTCACTTCAAACTAAAACAAAGTAGATCATTCCGATTAATATAATATATTTATGTCAGAAATGGGCAGAAAATCAAAACCATCAGACAATGCAACATTTACAAATACTTACTCCAATTTTAACACTGCATAGTTTGATGAAAACATCAAATTTTCTAAACCAAAACTGGAGAAGCCTAAAGTATCTGAGTTTTGGCTTGTTTGCCAAAACTAATTTGAGATATTTGGACTTCAAATATTTCAAAAGTTAGCCATTTTAATTCAAAGTTACTTCAAGTTAATAATGTAAGGTGAATTATGCTGTCATATCCTTCAAAACTGATGTTGAAACAGAAAATGAGACCATCCCACTAAGATACTCATATTATAGAGGGGATTACATTGCCATGAGTAATGATATCAGGTCCCAAGGCTTGCTAAATAAATTTAAGGAAACAAATGTGCAAGAATGCTGGGACCTGTTTCAAAATATGTTATCAGGTGCTATCAAAAGGCACTACCACTAAGAAAATTCACAACCAGGAAACAACCTCCTTTGTACTCCAGAGATATTACCACTGCCAGAAAATTGAAAAACAAAGCATGGAATGTCTACTTCAATAATAAGACATTGGAAAATTGGGAAAAATACACTGTCGCTAGGAATGCTGCAAATGCCATTGTCAGTGAACACAAAGAGACTTTTGAGGACAAAATTGTCCAAGACATTGTGCATGTTAGTAGTAACATCGGTAATTTCGGGCGGAGGCGTGGGTACACTAAGGTGGAGCCACCTTGTGGAAAAAACCCGAACTAGCCTTAGAGACCCGGCTGCAGAGTTCCCGCCAAAACGCGATCACGCGCCCAAGATTCAAAATCAAACCCCTCTCCACTCCGCACTTCTACTACTGCTCCCGATCAACAAGGACTGCCTCCACACTTCTACTACTGCTCCCGATCAACAAGGACTGCCTCCACACTTCATGTCAAGCTTCTACCTGTCAGCAACAGTCAATACAGTCAACCTGATACCTGTATTGGAAGAGGAGGACAAGGTCTGACGGAAGGCACAGGATTATCGTGAGATAAAACCATTACATAGTAATAACAAGCCTCGACGACGTTGTCAAATTTCTCCGGGTAGAGTTTCGTTGCCGCCATTTTGAATGCAGCCGGCGGCGGCGGGCAGCGGGAATTGCTTCGTGTCGGTTGACTTCGATTTGTATTATTCGACCGACATGATAGTCGAGTTAGGATATATATATATTCCAGTTAAACTTATTCGACATGCTAGATTCGTGAGCTAAAACATTGTCTCAGGTCACTGGCCCCACGACATCCTAACAAATTCACCATCACAGTGAACACGGATAATGCAGCCAGCCAGCAGGTCCTCAACACTGGTGCAGGGAAAGACCCTATCCTCACAGCATGTGCCAGGGAAATCTGGCTGTTTGCAGCCACAAACTCCTGCCATGTTAATATAGTCCACAAGCCTGGCAAGGAGCTAGTCCTTGCAGATGCCCTAAGCAGGTGGTCATTTGATGACAACGCCAAAAAGAAAGCAGCCAGCCTCTGCTCACAGCTCGCACTAACTGAAATTCATGTACAATTTGATAATGTTTTCACTCCAGGACTTTGAGTATCCTGGGAAGCTCGAACTTAAAACTGCTCCTCTCTTCCCAGGGTACTCAGACGCTCAACACGAACGACTGCTGCAGGTCTACTTTGCAGGGCTCACCGCGGGCACATGGAGGAACAAGTCGGTGCAAGCGAAGCGCTACCTCCAGTTCTGCCAACACCACCAAGCCGACCCCCTGAGCCCCTCGCCATACGACCTGCTTGCATACCTACTTCACCTTAAAGAATCACTCGCTTCTCCGGGGGCGGCGATGAACTACCTGAGTGGAGCAAAGACCTGGGTGCAGCTACTGGGTGGCAACATACAAGCCTTTGACTCCTACTCGGTCTCTCTGATGAAACGAGGGGTCCAGAGGATGTCATCACACATCCCAATACAGGCACCACCCCTCACCCCGGCCCACCTCCGCTCGGTCATCACCTTCCTTGCCACACTCGGCCCGTCAGCTTGGGTCCTCACCGCCGCCCTCTTAATAGGGTACCACACCCTCCTACGGCAAGGGAACCTGCTCGCGAGCCTGGCCCTTACTGACCCGGGCCATGCATTGCGAGCACGAGACATCGCCATCACTCCAAGCAACCTCTCCATAACCATCTGGACGACTAAGACGCGTTGGAGGCCTGACCAGGCCTACAAGGTCCTGGTCCCTGCCAACCCCAGCTCCATCTGCTGCCCAAGGACAGCCTGGATCAGATACTCGTCACAAGCCCGACCACCCCCATCCGGCCCCGCCTTCATCCTCCCCGGAGGCGCCCCACTTCAGGCTGCGGCCCTCACCGAAGCTCTCAGGATGGCTCTCGCAGCAGTGGGAGTGGATCATCCAGCCTCCTACACCCTCCACAGCTTGAGGAGGGGGGGAGCCCAAGCTTGCGCGGCTTCTGGGGACTCACTCCATGACATAA
>CM059196.1:4559365-4609000 GCA_030323885.1 Branchipolynoe longqiensis
AACATCTGATGGTTCAGGCAAAAACACTCTATCTAACCGCCGGTGTGGATTTGGTTTTATCTCATTCACACCGGCTTTCTCAATGGTGTCAGCATTGATCATTTTCATGCTTACCCCCACATGTGTCCCATCACAAGCCAAATGCTGTGGATTGTAACCACACCATGGATCAACATGTTGTCTAAAATCTAACTTCATTGATGCTAGCCAGCCAAAGAAAGAGTTGATAAACGTATTTTTTGACATAAATGACATCTTGATGTGACTGCATTCATTATACCTTTCTGTCATTTCATCACAATAGTTGGAGAACGTTAAATTTTTAAACATTAGCCGTTCAAATTCTTGAAAGACTTCCTCAGCAACAGCTGTTTCATTGGACCAAAAGTAGATACAGTCATCTTCACCTGTATATTCTAGTGTGCATTCACCACTTAGACATCTTAATTGGTATACACAGCATTTGGCTGCAAATCGTGAAAGATAGAGGGTTACTAGGTTCTTAATTTGTTTTGCCAACTTTATTTCACCAGTTTCATCCTTATAGCCAGCACCACAAGCACAGTTATCTGGTATCTGTTTTGGCTTTAGAATAAGACCTTCCAAATATCCCTCAGAGTTTCTTTGAAATGCTTTTGAATTTATCTCCTGTCTATCGATAACACATTGAATATATGCCTTACTTTCAGAACCCTTTGGTATATGACTACTGAGCCCCCCAAAGTCCCACAAGCCTGTCTCTACATTGAATACATTTTTTTTCGCAGATGCCTCACTGTGGCCATACTCCGACAACTGTGCTTGCCACAGTTCTGGATAATCATGCATGCTCTCAAGGTGTGGGCATAGCATTTCCACATCCATCAAGTTTCGGAGATGTTGCACACTTTTCCTGGTACCCATGCCTCTTTTACAACAGCCAGATTGGCAAGCAATGTATTTCCCCTCCTGACTCAAATGCACAAACTCTAGTTCCCCTTTCTTTCCCTTCACAGAAAACTTAATTGTTTTCTGATTACTACTTCTACCAACTACAACAATAGCACAGTGATGGTCCTCTACTCGATCATGCAGGAATCTCTCCATAGGTGTCTCAGGAACCCAATCTGACTGGAATAGTCTATCAATTCGAGGCAAGATCTCATTTCTAATAAAACGTACATGCATACACTTGTTCCCTGCACTTGTAATCTCAGCCATATGAAAGGACCTGCAACTACATTCAATTTCAGTTGTATTAAATTTTATATGAATAAAGTCACAGTCAGAAAATATAGCAGTGTCATTATTATATGCATTCATAGTTATTTCGTACCCATCAATTCCTGCTGATCGCCAAGATATGCACCCTCTCTCGACTAAATATCTTTTGTACTCATCATATAAAGTAAATCGTTCACTCATAGAGGCAACATTTGGATGGGGTATTTCGTCTGCTTCTGGTATTTGATCTACTTCTGGAATCTGATCACTTAAGCTAACATTACCTACTCTTTTCTTGCTCGGTTTCATTTCTGCACAATGCACTATTTCTTTACGCTTGTGTGAACTGTTAGCTGGATCTGTTTCTTGTTCTTTGTTGACTTTTCTTAACTCATCATATGCCTTTTCATGTTCCTCGGCCAATGCAAAGTGGATATAACGGTTCCTTATTGATACTGGAAGATACCCAGGACAACCCACTGCAAGCGTTTGCATGAACTGAATGCTACATGTGGATTCCAGATTCCAGTGAAGGTTTGGAATTTGTGACAGAACTTCAAATTGTTCTAATCTGGAGAGGTAAGACTTTTTGGCCCAAATGTCAATACCCACATGTATCTTTCCAGCTAATGAGTGCTCAAACAATTTGCTTGTTACAAACTTTCCGTCATGACCAATAACATATACATACCCATCATCATTTATGTCACTGTCATTCTTTTGCCCAGGTTTTCCTTTAGGGTTAATGCTAATAACACAACTTTTAATAGTCACCTCTGCCTTTTCTACTGCTACCAGGAATTTAGATAAAGTTTGCTGCACCTGATGTAATAACCTCTTGTATTTCTGCCCATATCTGATCAGTGGTGGTTTACTAGTGTCTAGGTTTTTATGTTGCCTACCTATGTGCTCACTTCTTTTCATCAGAAATGCACTTCTATCTGCAATGTCCTTTGTCGCAAAAAGACGATACAATGATTGGCCATGCAATTGTTCTTCATGTCTAAAGATATGATCCATGGCGCCATCACACTTTCCATGTTCAAAGTACCTAACAATGCTTGCCTCAGTATTTGCAAATGCTAAATGATAATATACACCTGAAGTAATACCGGGTGTTGCTGTTATATCAAGGAGTACCTTTTCTAATTGAAGAAGTTCATTATGCCCTCTGCCAAGAACAGTCTCTGAAAGCCACTGTTCATAAGAATAAATATCATTCATTGCTGCCTTACATAACTCTAAGTTACCTGACAATTGAGTGGTTTCACTCACCCTGTCCAAGAACGGATACTGGTTGGCACCTGCAGCACCACCAAGCAGTTCTGGTCTGGACGTTGAAGGAGCTGGCACTGACATTACCTGTAAAAGTTACAGAATTGAAGCTGTTTAATAGCAATACTACAAATAGTATTATTGTGTCATTTATTGTTGTTTGGGATAATAATTTCAGCAAGTAATGAACTGATTGGACACATTAACTCCTAAAATTCTAACTCAAATTTCTCTTTTTATAAGTTCTGTTGATAAGAGAAAGGTTTGACTGTAAATAATAAATCTATATACATACATCACTTACTTTGGATGACTAGACTTATTCTTTACTATTTGCTAAGTTAAGATAAAATGAAAATTTGTATTAGCCTAGTGTCTGATTTGTCATCTATGATGCAATTTTTTAACAGGTGTTTGTGTGTGTGTGGGGGGGGGCTACAATCTAAAGCACATGGGATCTGATTTTGAACAAACTTTCATAAATATTTTTAATTTTCGTACCTGAGACATGTTTGGTTTTGCAGATCTTCTTCTGAAAGAAATAAATGTACAAAGTATAACCAATATTTGGCTATTCCAGAGCTGACATGATGTAGGCTTACTTTTAGGGGAGGAAAAACATGATGAGAGATTCAATAGATTTCCTCTAAATTCAACACGTGCATTGCAAATAGATTGATTAAATTTGTATTGTAGGTTTCATAAAGTATGTGTCTTACTTTTAATATGATCATTAATATTTTAGTCAATGTTTTCATTGCAATCAGAAACTAGTTTTGCGCACTAAAAGTCAAGGATCCATGGAAACCTGCGATAATCATAAATGACACAGCGTGGCGTTTTGCATTATGCATGTTGCCGGTAACATGATTAATTCACGATGCTGGAGACCGTTTTAGTGTTGCTTAGTGAAATACCAAGTCACGTTGGCATGTTACGCACGGGATGCATATATCGTCATAGCATTGCTGTCACTAAGGGATCGAAGATTTCTTGTTACGACAGCGTTAACGGCCCAGCACTCGCTACTGAAGCAGCAAGCCGGACGGATCGAAATTAATATAATACACCGTATAGGCTGTTCAGCGCTAAAAGAAAAACCGCCCATCCCACCCTTCAATAGTGAGTGTCTGGGCTGAGTGTCTGAGGTGCCTGTCTTTGAGAGAATTCCCCGTTGGTAGTGCTTTATCAAGTAGATTGTTTGACCTGTATAAAGAGCGATGGGTTTATTCATAATATACATGACTGCTGTTAAAGTAGGCAATAATTATTATACAAGAATGCCCACATACACATAGTTAAGAGTTTCATTTGCCTACAAACATAATCTGAGTTTCTCATTGTGGAATCTCTGAACTAGATACAATATAGCATACAAGAGGTAGATCCTCTGCCAATGTGCCAAATTGCCAAATACCTCACACAGTCACTGCCACTGGCCAAAGATTTTGCCATTTACCTACAAATAATATTTGAGTTACTCATTAAATAAGCCACAAGTTCACACAAATTGTATTCTCACAGCTTGTCCTCCTGCATGAGAAACATTTGTACATCAGATCATCACTTAATTAGAAATAGTGTATGTGACTGTATCATACACATAATAGGGAATATTCAGATAAAATAGATAAGTAGGCCTACTTACAAGTGAGTTGGTGACGAGAATGAACGCGCAACATATATTCCTCCAATCCTAGGAGTTCTTATTTGAACCACTAGGTGGCAACACTGCAAGAGATTCGTGGTTCTCCTTTTCATGAACACTACGATCTGGATCTATCAAATATACTTCTATATCCAACCCCGGTATATTCTTAATGCATATGAATTGGTTGTTTGAGGGTATCACATTTTAATGTAATTGTCCATGTTGCCGGTAACATGCATAATTCAAAATCTATGACCACGGGCCCCATAGTGATGCTCACCTTAGATACCAAATGTAGTACAGCATTCGGTAACCATGATCCGAGTTGATCTCTGACAGAGCAGAGCAGTTCGAATTCATTCATCACCGTATCACCAAGTCGGAAAGAGGTTGAGAACTGAGTACTATAAAATTCAGCTACCATCCCACCATACCATCTATTCTCCTCCAGTTAATGGAGCTGAGAGCTCGATGGTCCATGTCCTGTTATATGTGACAAATGTTTAAATAGTCTGTGTGATATGTGCCTGCCTGGTGTGCCTCAAGTGTGTGACCGCTATCAAACACGTCTGCTGCTGTTGTCTTCAATCTCAAGAATGCGTTGAAATACATATAGTACTAAAGTAAAATAAAAATAATATATATAATTGATTAATAGTCAGCCAAAGTAACATCATCCTGCATATAAGTAATCTTCAATAGTGAGCATTAATTGTTCTTCTGAGTTGTACTACGTCGGAAGATAGTTAGAATAGCTGGGCAAAGTAGTCCTCTGTACTGAGTGACTGGCCGATGATCATTGTTAGCTATTGATAGAAATGTCGGTGGCTACTGTAAAAATTTATTAAGATGGTCTTAATAAATTTATTGGCCAAATATATATCGGTGTCTAGTTTTTGAATTATATAAATAGGTAGGCCATAATTAATAAATTATCTGCAAGTATACTTTACAAGCTTATGGCTCCACCAATCTAAAACATATACGAATGGTGATAGGAATACATGGGACCATGAACCAAATTCCAACCCAATATAATGCAATGGATTAAAATGTAGTTACGAATAGAAGCTTAAAGCTGCGTAGTCTGGTGAAATCATCAAATTGTCAAAACCAAAACACTGATCTAAGTTTGATTCTACATATCTAGCTTAGATACTGATGCACTTATTAAGCATTTGTCGCCACACAGAAGGGAATAGTTAGGCAATTGAATAAATGATCTTACTGCAGAATGCTATGGTGTCAGAGTTTTGACAAGTTTGCCTAAATAAATTGTGCATGGTTGCACTTAAAATATCTCAAAAGTTAACCACTTACAATAAGTTACTTCAAGCTAAAGTAAGGTACATTATAACGATCAACCTAATGTATTTATCTCAGAACATTTCTGAACCTCAAAATCATCGAACTGTGCAACTTTAATAACTGAAAACAAAATTAACTGTTTTAAAATAGTTATTAATCTAAGGTTGTTCTCCCACAACCTCAATACACATAATATTGGTGAATGAATCAAAACATAGTGTAATAGCCATTATGGTTATATTTGTGTTCATGAATTTTATGCCAGAGTGTTCTGTAGCCTACGCAGTGAATTCAGCTAAACATGATCATGGTGTGACTGATGAGGAATGCAGCCCATATTGTATGGACTGATTGATTTAAGCTTCTTTTTTTAATGTTTAAAAATTTTTTTTTCTGACCTGACTATTCTGGACATAATACAAGTAAGTACACAACAAAACCGTAAAAAAAATGCTAACATACTTATTTTCTTACACCTATTTGCTATTTATTAGCCAATTAAAAAATACCCTTGACAATTGGATAAGGCACTGATATATTCTATTTTAAATACAAGATCTGGATTTTGGGTCACAACCTTTCTTACATTCAAATCAGCATAACATTCTTATTACTTACTTTGCTAAAATATGCCAAAACCATATCAAAGTTCTTGGTTATGTGATTTGAGAAATACACATTTCATCTTTTATTGTAAAAAGATGTGAGAATTCTAGCTACAGAATCTTGATTCTAGGTCACAGCTGTTGCCACTTTCATAGAACAAAGAGACCATGATTAGACAGATTTCCTCAGTTCAAATCATCATAAACTTTCTTGGTATTTTCTTTTGAGCAATTTTATTAATACCATGTTTAAGTTACACTCAATTTCGTTTATTTGGCATTGGTTCAATTGAGATCAAATGCATTCCTATGTATATAGATAGATAGATATATATATATATATATATATATATATCTATATATATAGGGTACACATAGCAAAAGTCAGGAAACCGCCGATCGGCGGGAAGCTCTCATATCGACAAGTGACAAAATAAATTCCCAAAAGTCGGGAAATCGGCAGGAAATTATCATTCCTGAATGATACTTGCAGAGAGTTCCACTTTTGTATTTCCTAGACTGGGACAAACAAGCCTTCTCATTGGACTATAAGCTAGTATCTGATTGGATCCGACGTTCTGAGTCGGGCCACTACTCAGAACATCGGATCCAATCAGATCGTAGCTTATAAAGGTGTCCAATGAGAAGGCTTGTTTGTTCCCATCGAGGGAATACAAAATGGCCGCCCCCATACCAAGTTTATGAATCTTAAAGAACTGACATTGTACATGGGAATATATTTCCCATCTGCTCAGTTGGAACTATATTTTCATTATTTGACTGAACTAATAGGTACCTACAATGTATTTTGTTTCCTTCTATTTCAATTGCATATGATGTGCTTCCTACAATACTGTAAAACAATAAATGTTTGTTGATATTGACACATGTCACTGACACTGGAGTTCACTACATAATTCTTTGATAGTTCAGCTTGTTGAAGTTGTTCCTTACTTGGGATTACTTGAGGGGTGGGTATTTACCCTAATATACATACAGATGTAGAACATTGTAAATGAAATTTTACCAATAGTCTATTGGTAATTATCCTAGCACATTTATGGGGGGCGGGGGGCTGTCTTCCCTTTTTTATTGTTTAAAATCACTAAACATAATTCAAAACCAGACACAGATAATTCTTTTTGGGCTAATAAATTTATTAATCAGGCTTAATTAATTTTCACACAGCCTTATAATTCTATCACTATAAAACAAGAATTTAACTGAAGTGCTTCTCAATAGTACAATTGAGCCTATCCGCTTTTATCTAGACTAATTTCACAGGTAGTACAACCTGATAATCAATATGACTACAGTTACGTATTACTTATGTGCAGGTCAATAGACTACATCACGGTTCCAGCGGCCCGGTGCATTGTGGGATGCATCAGAGCAAAACATACCCCCCAAAAGCACATGGCACATGCTAATACACTGGATGCAGCTATGAAATGTGCTAGTTTCAGATCATCTCAGCTCTTGCTTTAAACATAGAATACCAGCTAAAAATATATATATAATAAATTAAGATATTAATCTTTTATCCAGCATTGCATTTACATCAATATAATCAGCACATCTTATGCCATGTGCATTTAGATTTAGAAAGACCTAGGCATTCAAACTAGTGTTAGAGCCATAGCCAGAGTACTCAATGCATTGTCAATGGCAGTGAGCAATCTCCATACAGAAAAAGTAAAATATTGATAAAACCACACCACCTAGAGACAAACCGCTTGGAAGACATATAGAAAACATCTTTATCAAAAAGATTATATTAAATTGATATGGTTAGGGTTTTGGATTTCTATTAATTTTGAATAAAACTGACATTTTTCACTGCGCGTATAGGCAAACTCAATGGCCGTATGCCTTTGCTTTGCTCCCAACGCCGTTTTCAGCGCATGCGCAGTCGGAACCGTGATCTCGTTTATTAGTGATTGGTAATTTCACAATACTCATATAATAATTAATCTTGAATGCAGGATTCCTTGAAGATACTTGATTTGAAGACATGAGGCATCAGCTAGTGGTGGATCACGATCACACAGTCACTCCCATCTGGCACACGCGCACACACATGCACTTTACACACATCATTCATATCAAATAGGGAAAGAATACAGAGGGACCATTAGATCTCAGCCCTATCAACATTATTACAGAAGGAAAAATGGGTGGGTGGGATGGACAAATTTGCGTAGTCAGGGTTTTGAACTACGCATGTTACTGGCAACATGTACAATTACGAAATTGTGCTGAAAGATTCATGTTTTAAATATTTAGGTAAATAGAAATGTGCTGTGATTGGACCAGTCAAAAACTACTTTTCATCAGGATACCTAATCTGAAGAGGCTGAATTGAGACATCGATTTAGGAATACCAATTAAATTAAAACAAACAGATCTTTCCAAGGCAAGGTTTATTTACCATTCAAATACATCATATTAGTATCCTATTGAATTGTTTGGTGGTTGTTTAATGCCATGCTTGCAACAAAGGCCATATTCATGTGAAGCATAAGCCGTGTTCACACGGGGCAAAATGTGAAGCGAACTAGACAAGGCGAACTAAAGGAGTCGAATTAGGCGCCCGTTCACACGGGCACTGCGTGAATCAGTTTAAGGCGGAAGTGGATATCTGCGCATGAGCAAGTCCAGACTAACCAGCGCCATTTTGGGTTCGACGACGCCGGCACGACCTAGATATGTAATGACTGAATCGTATTGGTTTGGAACGGTCAAAACTTCTGCTGGGCAGTGAAACCCTAAAAATAAATGATGAACAAAATATATGTGCACGTCTAGCGGTTTCATAGACCAAATTATAGTATATAGTTTGACGTGCTTAGTCCGCATCACGTAAGTCGGTTGCGTCCACACGGGCAAAATTATTCGCGTCACAGAAATCGCCTCACGTAAACTACCTCGATAGGTGGTTTACAGGATCTGCATCACGTGAATCGAATCAGCCCTAATCCGCCTCAGACGTCCGTTCACACGACAAATGTGAGGCGAACTATACAAGTCGCTTTCTACGAATCGATTTACATTGCCCGTGTGAACACGGCTATAGAAATTAATACGACAGAAGATTTGATGTTTTAGCAACAACGGTAATAATAAATTCAGTATATAGACCAATTTGTAATGCACGATGCTGGAGACGGAAGTAGTGCCACATACAAACTTATATTTTTCACAATATGGATCTCCGAGCTGATTTTCATTCAAGTACACAATTTACAGTTTCAATGACTACAGTATTTGCATATATATTAATAAACATTTTTTCTCTGACACTATATTTTGTACACAGTTACAGTGTTTATTATGTATTACAGTTACATCCAGCCTACACATACATATTGGTATTCAATATTTTTTGGTGTAGGATATATTTTATTTCTTTAATTTTCGGTAGGGTATACTCCCGTTACCGGCGAACTTGAATATGCTTGCTAATAAATGCTAGCAATTTGTTGACACTGTTACCTTTTGTATATGTTTACCACATGACTATTAGGTTTTAGCTATTCATCAAATGTTCTAGGGGGTACCCTGCCCCTTGTAATTTCTGAAATCTTAATAATCTAACAGTTTATTATAGGCGAATAACATTTTGCTTGTTACTGCCAACCATGCATGCGCTGAAAACGGCGCCCAAAGCAAAACAAATGCACATGTCCATTGGTTTTACCTACACGTGCAACACACAATTTCTGCATTTCAATTATTTTTAATAAAATAAACATGTCGGCAGAGCTATGATCCCCGGTAAAGGTGCAATCTACATTTTAATCTAGAGAAATGCAATAATAGTCCAAATTTCATGCAAATTAATATAAATCTTTTAACTCAGTAGTTTTCAAATGCTCTGGGAAACTGACTCTGCGCTAGCTAGTTTGAAATCTAGATTTGTCTAGATCTAAATGTAGATGGGGTAAGATGTGCAGACCCTCATTATCTTCTGGATCCCTCTGGTTTCTCTAGATCACATCTAACTGTTAAGGTATGTATGTGATGCGTTACCCACACATTCAGATTACATTTCTGATTTGTCTCTTCTCCATCTGCTTAACAGCCAATGTTGTTTGGTAAGATCCCTAACTTGGATCCTCTCCACTGGTTTGGTGTACAATGCCTCCTCATTGGGTCCTTGGTTTGGATCCTCTCTCTTGTCTTACAGATGGTGTACATCATGGCCATCTCGTCCAGTAGTGTTGCAATACACATACAAAAGAAATGTCAGCAATGCTTTAATCTTGATTATATTAAACCTTGTTCAAACAGCAAAATAGCCTTATTTAGGAGAGTTACGTGATGTTGATTCCAATGCTAATGCTTAGGCCTGCAATTTGACTTCATGGGAGACACAATATATTACAATTTTAAAAGACTAAACGGGAACATAAGATGATAACTAATACAAACATAACTGTCTAGGGTGGTTGGCAAATTTTGAAAAAAACATATTCAGGGAAGGTACATGGGGTTGGTTCCAATGCTAATGCTTAGGCCTGCGATTTGACTTCATGGTAGACACAATATATTAAAAAATAGTTTCAACTAAACAGGAACATAAGATGATAACTATTACAACTATAATTGTCTAGGTGGGGTTGACACATTACAAAAAATATGTATTCAGGTAAGCTACATGGAGCTGGTTCCAATGCTAATGTTTAGGCCTGCCATTTGACTTCATGGTAGCTACAATATATTAAAATTTTGAAAAACTAAACAGGAACATAGGATGATAACTATAACAAATATACCTGTCTAGGGGTGGTTGGCACATTTAGACAAATATTTGTGGGAGGACAAGGTAGGGTAACAAACATTAAATGTGAGGGTAGTAAATGATGAACAATAAATAGATCCATGGGATGTATTACATTATTTATTTATACTAATACACCATAGTTCTATGGAACATTTACATAAATATAATTCACATTGCAGCTGGATACAGCCAATACTTTCTCAGACTTGTTCATCCTTCACAAATCATTATTGAATAAATATTTATTACTGATCTGGGATAATTTAAATATTGACAGGGCTGTAAAACATAATAAATCAGGGATGAAAGTGGTCTCCGGGAAAAAAAAAGGGGAAATGCGGTTTAGCATCGTCAGGGAATCGCGGAAAATATCCGGAAGTTTGTTTGTTGTTTGTTTGTTGTTGTTTTACGTCCTAGCAACATCTAAGGTCATATCAGGACGGGGTATCCGGAAGTCAGGTTTCATATATATTGCTATACACTGATAGTTCTGCGGCGTCTGCACCACATATTAGTATACGGTGATGATGCTCCGGGATTGAAAAATCCAGGAAATCCGTGGATTCGCTGAGATCTTTCATCCCTGATAAATACGTGGTGGAAACCAAACGACCCACTTACCCACATATAGGCAGACGACCAGTACATGAGAAGGTAGATCTCCACTGTCTTCATCATCTCTGTTGTTGAGTACAGGTAGTTTGTGAAATAGAAGCTGTTCTCATCAATCGCTGCAATGTCGTTGGCACTGAACAAGCACAGAGACTAACAGTTACAAACCAGAAACAGGAAGCAAGAAACCCAAAATTATTACTAAAATCAAAATTCAAAAGATCTGAATCAAATTGGACTAGTACTGCCCATCAATGAAAACAAGTGCTAACACACTCATTCGTTATGAGCAGGGTAAATAAATTCATCCCAACCGACATGGTGAAAAAGACAGCTTGTTAATAACTTTAAAAGTGTCATCAGAGCAAAACAAAAAGTAACACATGCCACAACACGATCAGGACTGCAACAGGTATGCACCTTTTCTGGCACTCTTACCTCTGCCTCAAATGACAATCCTACTGATTATGACATATCGTGAACATTTTTTTGTCAGTCTCGATCACGATTTCGGCCGGAGCGAAAGTCGGGTAAACCCCGGCCGTTTAAATACAAAGTTTCATGTTATTCTATAAACAACTCACGATTCTACGGACGGTAAACGGATATGGAGGTGGGAGTGACTGTATTATGGTTGCCATGGAAACCTACATTTTCCTGTGGTCTAATTTTTTTAAATATCAGTTTTGATAATCTGGGGTGATTTGCTATACAAAGAAGAACCTTGGTGTGAAGTTTGATCAGGATCTGATCATTATCATTAATAAAGAAACTATAAAGAAATATTGTTATAATTAGTCTATTTACAGGGATGAAAGTGGTCTCCGGAAAAAAAAGTGGAAATGCTGATATACTCCCATAGGTTTAACATTGTCAGGGAATCGCGGAAAATTCCCGGAAGTCAGGTTTTAAATATATTGATATATGCTGAAAGTGCTGCACCGTTTGAAGCATGTATTAGTAGTGTACCCTGATAGTGCTGTAATGCTTGGAGCATTTATTAATATTAGTAGTGTACACAGATAGTGCTTGCTGCGGCGTCAGCACCATCAAAGAAGAGGATAATAATTAGTATACGCTGATGGTGCTGCGGGATTGAAAAATCCCGGAAATCCGCGACATCGCGGAAATCTTTCATCCCTGTATTTAACCGCCCTAAATAAGGTAGCTATGTGTGAAAACCGCCGATCGCCGTGAAGCGGTTCGTCAACGACGATAAACCTAGCTGCATTCCGCTGCGCGGAGCTGCTTTCTAGTAGGTGTTACCTTTCAGGTCACCAAAACGGGGGTTTTCTATCTACAATTTAACTCTTGGTAGGTACACGAATAACACGGCGCTTTCACGGAACTCGCTTGTTCCACGGGCTTGCGCGGAGCACTGTGCGCATTTTACTCTCATTTTACTTCTCTCTTGCAACCTTTATTTTAGGACTACCAGGAATTCAACCATATGGATGATTTAGTTCACATTTTACTCTACTGCTACATCCAAAAATATTTGCTGTCCGATTTACAGAAGTGACAACAAATCTTTATTCAAATTTATGTCTGTTTAAGTCACTGGAATTCTACCTGAATGTGAGTTTTAATAAGTTTGAAATTAGTTTATTTTGTTTCTTTATATACTTCTCTATATAGTTCACATTTTGCTCCACTGCTACATCCAAAAATATTTGCTGTCTGATTTATAGAAGTGACAAAAAATCGTTATTCAAATTTATGTCTGATTAAGTGCGCGGTGCACACCACAAAATCTTCATCAAATCACTCAAAGTTGATTAAAATGTCCTATCAACCTAGACCGCGAGGCTACGCGTACGGCTCACGTACACCTAGACACTACGATTTAGGCAACAGCTAAGTAAGTGAAACATCATACTCAACTGACACTGTTATGCTGATGTTAGTTTGTTACATACTTACTTAAATATATAAAATTGAGTGATACAAACAGAATCAGCTACATTTCTAACCATGAACCTACCTTTGCTAGCCAGAATAGACCAAATTAGTAAATATGAATCATGAAAAAGCCAGCAGCTCAGCAGGGACGGCCATTTTGTAAATAAGAAAGCACAGCTCCGCAGCAACTTAAGAGCAAGGCTCTTATTGGCTGAACCTTTGGGCCCGAGAAGCGTTTATGAGGTTGTATCTGATTGGATCTGACGTTCTGAGTCGTGAGCGTGCTCCTACACGCATCGAATAGCTTCACTGACTGGTAGAATTACGGTCATTTGTTGGACTAGTTGGCCGGCCATCTATTCGACTCAGTACAGGTATAACTGGCAGTAATAGTCGCACTCAGTGAGAGTAGAGCGGGCCACCATGTGAGAATGTGTTTGATTGGTTAATTCATCGCCTGCCGTGTGTTTCTGTCTCTTTCGTACCTAGTTCTATCCATTTCTGACTTTGAAATATTATAATACATGAATAGAAAATGCATTCAAGGGTCGTGACTGTTGTGAAACAGATAAGTATATGTAGTCTGCAAGCTTGAATGTATGTATGCGCATATTTGCATTCCAAATAAAAAAAACACAAACTACAAAAATCAAAAGTATGGTTGCCTCGTATGTATTTAGCAATGTTATTCATGAAATTATGATTAAGCAATTTTGTTCACAAAATTAGTGATGATTTTATTCATGTCGCAGCAAAGGTCATATTCACTGCGTCACTCACAAGAAGGAGAGGGAACCAGTTCATTTTCACTCAAAGGTTCAAGCTCTCTGCTACAATGCTAAGAAAGGTAACCAAAACAGGTAGCGTTACTGCCATTTGTATCCCGATTATTTGGTCTGTATTTGTTTTAACATCAAAAGTCTGTTACTGCATTGGGCGTAGGGTAGGATTCTGTAGGTTTTTGTTTGCACTGTTTTGTTTGCACTGGGAAGTTACACAGATTCAGAAAGATACAGAGAGCTTAGATCCAGTTCCTCTGAATTTGACAGTTTTCGTTATTGTCAGTTGTATTGTTCTGTAAAATCAGCTTTCTTATTCTGGACAGAACACTTTTGTGTTTTTGCTATTATTAGGGCTGTCATTTTAAATCCAGCAGCCTCTTTTAAATACTGGCATAGAGTTTGGCATACTTTCTGAATTACTGTGAACAACATAGATGATTCTTGAGGGTGGGGGAAAGAGTAGTACTCGATATACTTGACATTGGGGCAATGTCTGCATATGGCCTACCTGTAGACAGTGTAGTTGTACCACAACCAAATGACATTATTTTATGATTGTCAGGAATAAAATAAAGAAATGAGCACAGGTCCTAGTTATAGTACTGATTCTTACTCTAGACTTCTAGATCTAAATGTATAGTGTAAAATGTGTGAAGAAGAGCTTGGTACAAAATCATTATTGTTTTTATTATTGATATATCCAAGTGCAATAAAGAAAAATATAGAGAATGGACAGGGATTTATGTCTACAGGTTCTAGTAATTGATTGTGTTTGGCACTGGATGCTCAGTAGTTCCATTTAAATGTGATAACAGTATTTTCTATCGGATAATTGTGGATGGCCATCGTAGTGTCTTATCGTATATTTGGTAATATTGTTGTCTTGTAAAGTAACAAGGCTGTAGGCCTATTCCCCCTAGCATATAGTATGTCATGTTCCTAAGAGTTATTAACTTTAGGAGTAATGTTTGGTTTAGCTCACTTAATTGATATCAAACAGCTAGTGTAGAGGCAGGTGTTGTTGCCATATATGTGTATATGGCAACCTCTTTGGGACCAATACCTCTATTTTTCAGTCTGTTGGCAGTGCTCTCGCCTCCCTGGCCTTAGATCCATAAATTACATGTTCTAGTGTTTTTTTTGTTATCCCAATCCAGCTTTCATGATTTGTTTAGTACTACTACTAACTTACTATAATTATGATGGTATGTAGTGTCAAATGCTTTCTTGAAATCAAGATACACTGAAATAGTGAGTTCATCATTAACTATGTATGTTAATAATTCAGCATTGGTATTGTATATGTCTTTACTGAATCAATGTTGGTGGTTAGTTAGGTGTTTAGTAGATAAAAGATTCACCGCTGACGCTGACGCTGTATCAGCGGTGAAAACCAGCCCTATGTACAAGTTGGAGAAAATATGTCTCAATAGTAATGGCCTTAGAAAGGCTTAGTTTGGCAGTCCTACCTTATGTTGTCTAACATTCAATAGCTATAATCCAAGTGTTTATGTTAACCCTCAACAGATACACCCCAGAGTGTTCAAATCACACAATCTCAAGTCATGTTGACAGAAAAATTAGTTTGAAGTGATAGAGTCCATGAAGTAAATCTACCATGTTTGAATGAACTGGTTCTCTTACATCACTTCCTGTTGGAAGTCAGCCAGGGAGCATTTATTACATATAGGGCCAGTATTCTGGTGTCTGGTTAGTGAAGTGAGAGAGGTTGTCACCGGGTAACATCCTGCGTTCCAATCTGAGAGGTTGGCATCAATACTAATTGCTACAACTAGTCTAATCTCTACATATACCTGTACTGATAGAAGTCAGAGCTAACATGGACAGCATGGAGAATAATTGTGTGCACTGTTTAAAAGCGTTTACATCCAAACACAGGTCGAAATATGTTGATAAGAAAGCACTGAAGACCAAACTACGATGACACCCTAGTTCTGTGTATGAGGCGCTTCAGCAGCTTTATCTGTATGAGGTTAGTGTTCATTGAATTTTATATTACAATTATAATATTACTTTATGTATGTGCACATCACAGCCAAAATCTCGATTACCAGACCGCATTAGTATGCAGCCCATGTAATTTCCTAAATTGTGGTTCATTCTGAGATTATTGTTAAAATGTCAAATTGTTTTGCTAGTTAGTAATTGTTAGTTTGCAAAGATACGTTTAGGTGCAGACCTACAGTACAGGCAGGAATATTACACCAGTTTCTATGCCATGGTTTCTGAGATACATTTTGAGGTATTCCTCTCACTTCCTTTTTGAATTGAATTTTAGGATAGATGTCGGACATAAATTAAGAAAGTTGTGAGATTTGGAAGTTGGGAATAATTATCAATTCATGGCTAATTTAGACAATCTCGGTCACATATTTGTTAACTAATTTATTAATTAACATAAATCAAAATAATTATTGATGAATGCTATCTAATGGGGCTTGCTGGCACCCGAGATAACCCTAGGTGGCGCTCGTGTATTCTTTGTCCAGAGAGAGGGAAGGAAGGAAGGAAGGAGGAGAGGAGTGGGTGGAGTGAGACTTTCTTTGTTTTTTATGCTTGTTTGTTTAACGACCCCCATCACAAAAAGTACACATCGGCTATTGGGGGTCATACAGTGGTTTAAATATATCTAATTAACAAATTACAAGGTTGTTATTTAAAATTTGTTACAAAATATTTGTTGATCAAAGATGTAAAATAGAGCACATACATATGTACATACCAAAAGAGCATACAGCTGTAGTAAAATCACAAGTGGTGTATAATAAGTAAAATCAATGGTAAAAGAATGTTCAAGTTAAGAATGGAAAATGAACTTTTGGTAAAAGGTTTCTCTCAGAAAGTAATAATGAATTGTGGATGGAATCAGAAGGACTTCATCACACCCTCATTTCCAAATACATCATCTCTAACTGGTTGTAGGTGAGGACATCTCACCAAAATGTTGCGCACTGTCAGTATACATTGGTAGTGCTCAGACTGAGGTGGGCGGGTCTCCAGCCAAAATAAAACTAGGTGTCAGGTGGAGTGAGACAGACAGAAAGGAAAGAAGTGAGAGGGAGGCAGCAACAAAAACATACATATATACATACAGGCAGGCAAACATTTTCCCTGTTTTCCATTGTATCACATTTTATTGGATTGTTCTGTATCATTAATTTAAGGTGTATGTTCCCACCATGAAGGTGTTAATGTAATTATAATATTATTTGCTATTTTACCATTCCGTTCTAATTTTTCAGGGACCATGCATTTGATATGTTTGTGGGCCATGCTATGTGCGCCTAGAAGGTGATTACAAGGTATACACAGAGGCACCACATGTCACACCACCTGGGACACCACTAGCTGGGACGCCACTAGCCAGGACACCACTAGCTGGGACAACACCAGGGCCGCCACTTGGAACCACAAGGAAACGGAAAGCGGGGTTAGTCACCGATACCCCAAACACTAAAAGATGCGTGATCTCCTCTCCTCCTCGTCGGAGGACTCCCAAGCAAGGATTTTCAGCTCTATCATCCACTCCAGTGGCAGGACACAGTAGACGGTTTGTGACACTAGATGGGACGTCACTGCCCTCCCAAATCAGTGCCACATTGGGAACAACAAAAACAAATAGAGACAATTGGGGCAGTGTTATGCATGCACGAAACAGTCCAAGTTCCGGGCTGCCTTTCGGCTCATCATCGAGAAAAAGATAAGGACAGTAGGAGAGGCATTTGCAGAAGTTGCCAGGCAACGCATAATGCGGGAGGTGACAAAATACATTGCTAGTGACCATCCAAGCACTGGTGCAGTCAAGGGGGTAAGGTCAATCATGGACTTTTCGTGGGCCAATATCCTGGATGAAGCTGGAAAGTGGATGCCCACACTTACAGCGGCCCTCCAAGCATCATTGTTGGTTAATCCGAAAAGATCCAAGATGGGAAGACGAAAGTAAAGTCTAGTTTAAACCTATATAGTTGGATCTCTCGGTTATGTTTGCAACTGAATTCATCTTTTAAATTTTTTTGTTATTCCTTTTATCAATTTGAAATATTACAAATATTACAAGTTGCAGTCCATTAGTTGAACAAAGGATGGGCTTTATAGTGGCAGTGGTGTCAAAGTTTTGTCGAATTTGCTTACTGTAAACATTATAATTTGAGGTCAACTGATTGAATTCTTGAAATATTATGAATTGCAGTGCATTAGTTGAACCGAGGACGGGCTTGATGCTAACAGTGGCCCTCTTTAACTTGAATCCGGTGAAGTTCAAAAATGGTTCAAGCTCTCTGTGGAATCCAGCTCTGGTGTTCTGGTAGCAGTGAAAAGGTAATTACATTAAGATTTGTACATTTACTAAGTAAATTTCCCTATAGGCCTAGAAATAATTTAAATATTTCACTCGAAATATTTGACAACAGCCAACACTATACTAATTTTTATATCTTAGCTGCTCCCTGAGGAAATTCTCTCAGTGAAAAGATAATTCCTCTAAATTGTGTAGGGCCTAGATTGACTAAGCAAATTTTCCTATGGGTCTTGAAATAATTGACCAAACTGGCACCAATCCTGTCCAACAGCCAACATCCTATATAGGCCTACTAATTGTTATATCTTATCTGCAGTTATTCAAATGTCTGAACGATCTGGGGGTTACACAGAGCAAGTCTTCCACAAGACGGCTTATCGGTGAACTGTGCAAAGAAACTGATCAAGAAATGCTAAAGTACCAGGGCAATTTGAATAAGGTGTGTACACATGTGTAAAATATTCTGATCTATGGCAGTGGGTGCGTGTGTGCTATTCTGTAATGTGTTATTTGTATGCATAGCCAGTGGATTCGAAGTCAGATAGGTATATATATATATATATGTGTGTATATAAGCATAGGCTGGGTTATATACTGAGTTAATGTGGGTAATGTAGTAAGTGCTGGCATGTTGAGGGCAGTGGCACTCAGGACCTGGCCCTTCTGCCTCTGCAGGGGTCAACCCAATCAAACAGGGGTCAATGCAATCAGGCTGTGAGGTGCATGCAGCCAGGGCAGTGTTGGTGATGGGCAGGCAGCCTCTGGTGGTGGGCAGACTACTGGTTGCCATGGGGACTAGGAATGCTGTTCTCCTATTGGGTGACGGGGGGGAGGGGGGGAGGAGGGGTGTGATACCCTACTTGTCCTTCCCTTACTCTCTTCACTATTACTTTCGCTTTCTTCTTTTCTGTATCGTATTTCCCTACAGCCTACTTGCACAGCCACAGATCCGGGTACCAACTCTACATATGCCCTAGTATCTGCTAAAGTGTGTATACATGTATAACTATCTTCCCTGACCAGGAAATTTACTGAATTTACTGACAATCGGAATGTGATCAACAGGTGTACTCAAACATTAGTTCCATTTACAATGTTTTATGAACAGAAGATAACTGTCATTGTTATTAAAAGATAAAAATCATCTCAGTATCTAGATAAGTATGATATGTAGAATCAAATCTAGATAAGTTTTTTGTTTAGAAAATGTTGGTTTTATCGGAATATGCATATGTGGTAGGGCTAGGAAGCAAATGTATATGTATTCTTCCATATCACTCAAGGAACTCACTCAGGCACAAACGCCTACAAACCGTCAGAATCAACTGGATGATAGCTCCAGTGATGACAGTGACTACCTGCCAATGATGGATGACATGAATGACACTGTGGCTACTGTCCCCAGTTTGGACAGTGTGGAAACAGTTCACATGTCCACTTCGGAACAAGAGGAAAAGGGTAAAGTGAAGTACTTGCTATTTCTCTTGTTCTCTGTTGCTATTCAGTAAATCCTATTTGCTGAAGTCCTATGATTGTGTGTATGTGTAAATTTTATTATATGGATATGTTAATAAATTGTAACTGTAGCCAAGTTGATAATTTAATGATAAATAATATAATAATGTAGGCCTACTGTATGCATACTAATAGTTTTGTTTAGTAATAACATAGGCACTGCACAATAAAACATAGCGGACATAACATATTCATAGTGCTACAATTCTATGTTGGAATAGGGAGTGCTGCATACCATGTACCTGATTGAAATTGTTTATATTTTAGTGATAGACTTTGAACAAATCCACTGGAATGGGCGTATTAACAGATTTGTCTTTTTCAGCGGTTGGATATGCATTTGTCTGGGATAATATACAGAAATTGTCCCAGGTAAGGAACAGTGCATATGGAAGGTCAAACATAATGCATCTCTGAGCGAATGCATTCGCAGCTGTGAACCGGGTAAATCCCCAAGAACTGGATGACAATGATATCTGTCTCCGTGCTTCCAGCATACCGCTGTCAGCATACCTTCCAAGTATCGATGACAGAGATATGCTGAGGGAACGGATGACATGTATTGTCAGTCGGATTCTTGTCACACACCTGGCGCTTTTCAAGGAATACAATGATGTGGTGACATGGCACATTCTTCATGAGTATTCCCCAGAAATGTCACAGAAAAGCACAATAGTGAGTATAAATCAAGGAAAAGGCCTTTTTCCATCAATATTCATATGCTTATAACTATTTCTGTCTGCATTTGACTTCAATGAAATTGCATAACTTAGAAGACCAACATATGCTCTATCTGATTGAATATATATATATATATAGTAAGTTTGGGTTCTCTACATAAAGAGATAAGTTAAATAATATGCTATTACATTCCTAGGAATATATGAAGTATGTAGCATATATTCAGTCGTGTTGCAGTTTTTAAACAACAAAAAAAACAATGCTTTGAAAATGTTTCTCTATCAAAGTCAAAATAATTTCTTTGTCATAAATTGTATTTTTTTTACATTGACTTAATGAAAATCAGCATGAGGAATATTTGCGCAGAACTCTACTCATATGGTGTTATGTCTTCGTTCAACCAAATTATATTAGTTATACCTCGGATAATATGTTATTGTAAAGATCAATATCGGGATCATCGATCAGGATCCCTCAACACGTTCCGACACACTTGAGATTATGTTAAAACTGCAACAGTTCGTGCCCAGACGGCAAGATGGTCAATTCCGTGTTGTGCCATGTCATGGTGATGGGATGGCAGTCGAGCCCATGGTGGATGCCCAGAAGGCACAATCTGCCGATGCCTCTGATGTGGCTCGCATCGAAGGCCTCTCTCCATGTCCGCAAGAGTTTCACCATCGAGGGATAATGTTGCAGGTAATTTTCCTAGAACACCCTTAGAAATATATAATAATCTTTCTAACTTAATGAGCATTGAAGGTATCACACATGCCCACAAGAGTTTCACCGACTGAGGGTTAATGTTACAGGTAATATAATAATGATGGTTCCAACTTAACCAGTATCACCGACATTATTGGTAACCTTTTGATAGTCATAATAATCTTTCCAATTTAATGAGTCTAAGTGACAACAATATCCCCAAAGTTCTTATCAACATGGTTTAATGTTTCCTTTTGAAAACTATGAAAATGTTTATAACAACTGATCTAACTTAAACGGGCCCGTTATAGGTCATGACGACGGGAACGGTACTCCAAGCACAACCATGCCTAGTTTTTATGTTTAAGCAACCAGATATGTGTGGGGAGAGTAGTAGACTCACTGCACCAGAATTGGGTCAGTTAGAGTCCTGAGGTCAGAGGGGGGTCTGAGACTGGGACTGTAGCTGGCAGTTGGTGTTTTGAAAATGGCTGTGTGAGTGGAGAGAAGGGAGAGTAAAACTTCTAATATGTGTTTCTGATTGAATTATGCAATGTAATTGTACTAACATATATTTTACATTAAAGCAAATATATCCTGTATGAACTACTGTACAACATAATTTAAAGAAATACCTCAGTTTTACTCTCCCTTCTCCACTCACCCAGCCATTTTCAAAACACACATGACCAATCTGGGTCACTCTACACCACCAAGTGGCAAAGTTTAGTACTAAGCATGCACCACCCTGTGGCACAAATTTGAACTATTCTGAGTTTGTTTGTTTTCCTGAAGAGGTACACCGGATCCCTTTAATGTGTTTTCTTGGGTGCGCAGACAAAAGCTCACAAGACAAAAGCTCACACCCTTAATGAAAAGAGAGACATAAGCTCACAACAATTAATTTTGTTCAGTACATTCATCTAGGCCTACATATAAATGCCACAGATATAATAAGCTGACTATTTAAAAATATATTTCTTAAGGGACTGGTCACCGGTTTTTCTTTGTTTCCCATTAAACAAAGGACGATAATTCAACCCAGTTGGCAACTGTTTTAATAGTAATTCAGTTATTTCCAATGCAATCAGATACTCATGCAGAAGGTCATGACTTCGAATCCCAGGTGAGTCAAACCAATGACTTACCAAATTTATACTTGTTGCTACCTATCGCGCTCGCCATTATTAGGATGGGGCAAGGACGGGTTAGCTCAGTATCAGGATAATATGACTGAGTGGGACAGCACTATGAAAGTCGCCATGAGGCATACTGTACTATCACAAGTTGGAACCCATCTTGATATGGCTTGTAGCTCCGGACTACTCTTACTCTCGCCGTCACACAAGGAAGAACACCAAGATTCAATTCAGTGTACGCTTCACCCTTGGTTTATTGAAGCATCTGCTCTCCGCGGTGTCTGTAGTTGTCTGACCCACCCCCTGACTCGCCAGATCCCACATCGACTCTATAGGTGTGTGTGGGGGGGTAGGTCAGCCACACGCAGTAGAGGTCAGCCCAGTTGGGATCTGACCGGTGGCTACCCGTGCCGCCACCTAGCGCAGTGTAGTGGTACTGCGCTGGCGTACGGCGTAGTCTCCGCTGCTACCGCATGATAGTAGAGCTCATGTTCAGACTACTACACTGCCCCCCCTAGAGTCTCACTGGTTGCAGAATGCAAACCGATGAGAATCGAGAAATGATAGAAGTCAACATGAAAACTAACTTGAAAGGGAGAGAAGCCTTACAAAGCTATGTATCCTTATGCGCAATTGCTAGACCTGCCTGCAGCGAATAGCAATGTGTTTCTAGCTAGCTGCAAGGCAAACATGTCATCAATCTAGGTGAAGAAAGAGTCTTTAAATGAGTCGCACAAAAACGACCTCTCCCAGCCTCTATGTAGTTGGCATATAGAATGTTTTTTGCTGTAAGAGAGTTCATACCCCACAAGTGGAACCCCCTCGACAGAAGGAAGCAGGGAACTGCTCAGTCCGCCCCCCACCGCCCCCCCCATCTCAGGAGAACCGTTAGCCGGGCGCTCTTCCTTCTGCGCGGAGCGGCTCCTCTTCGAGCTTCCTCAGTCCGTCCTTCTTGTGCCCGCGTCGCCTGGCCAGTAGATCACAGACGGTATTACACCGCGGACACGTCAAGCAGCCACACCCAGGACCCGCCATGCTCGGTGACCCGCTCCGGTGCAAAATGCATGAAAGTAGAAGGGCGGTGTTACTTATAACAATTGAGAAAGTCTCCGCAGATACAACGTTAGGTATGTAATACATTCGATAAAATGCACTGGGTGCCAGCAAGAACCCGGCCTCCTACAAATTAAACTACACCCCATGTGCAGCCTCCCCTGCCGTAACAGGAGCAATGTTCTGCCAGAAGCGCTTATTATAGTAGTAATTTTAAATTAAAGAATGCAGCATAAAATAAGAGCCAGGGTGACACTGCATAGGAAAATCTTTTAGTGTGAAATGTACAGTGTCAAACCACAACTCTCACACCATTGACCACCTCATTCCACTGAATAAATTTAGAATATAATGTTTCCTAATAGTGTGGAAAAAGGAAGTCAAAACGGGCTGAAAGTTGAGGAATATTTAAGAAATAATGAAGCTAATATATATATATATATATAAAAAATTATTCCGACCCCTACTGCAGAAAAATAGGCAGAACACAAGAAGCTAGATCCTCCAATCGGGAGAAAGCTAAGCTCTTCACCAGAACATATATTATCAACAATCATACTGCAAAGAAAATGCTAAATACATCATGGTTATCAATGTAAAAATAGCACTGTAGTACTAAAAAGGTATATACAATATTATATTAGTATCAATATATATATATATATATATATACAAGGCGGTATCCACCTCCTTAAGGGAGATGAACTATCAGAACAAAAATTATTTTATATATTGATAATATGTATATATATAAAAAAAATTAAAAAACGCCACAGGGGTGCTGATCTTTCAATTACCCCCAACGTGGAACCCAGAATCCCTCAGAGAGAGCTAGCGCCGATCAGCTGCGCGGGCAGTCAACCACCGCTAACCTAACTGCCACCTGTCATCTGAGACATCACGTTACCCAGAATCCCTCGGATAGAGGAGAGTGACGCCCAACTGTGCCAACAGTTAAACGTTGTCCACCACCCCGTCACTTGTCATCTGAATTTTGACGTGACATCCAAAATCCCTCGGACGGGACAGAACGACGACTAATCGCCATCCACCTTCCCGTCACCTGTCATCTGAACGTCCCCGTCAGCGTCAGAAGGCGCCCTTGCCGCACACTCCAGCAGCGCACGATGTGCCGCAGCAGCATCAGCCACCAAGCTGGCCGTCAGGCCGTGCAGCCTGTCCTCGACGCTCAAGCCAGAGAGACCCAAAGCATGCAATGAACCATCCCAGCTCCGGAAGTCAGAGCGAAACGCGGCAGAAAAAGTCATGTCAATGTCATCAATGACTGCCGCCAGCCGCTCCCTCTGCTCGTGCGATGCCTCCAACTTTCGCTCGACAATCTTCTTGTCCTCAACGATATTGTCGAAGTCTGCACCGCGCCTACCCTCAGCCTGGCGCGCCAGAACATCCTGCGTCTGCGCGACGACCGCGTCAAAGCCCCCTATGAAGGCTTTAACCAGGCCGTCAACCGACTCAGTGATCCTGGCCGTCACGTCCAAGCGGTTGGCCTCGCAGAGACACTCCGTGATGCTGTCCAACGCAAGGGCGACACCATGATCGACCAAGGGGGCCGAAGCCACCGCCGGTCGCACCGTTACCACCCCGGCAGAAGGAACGACAACAGGAGCAATCACCACTGGTCCCACAACCGGGCTTGCAGACGCTGTCACGTCAACTGAGAGGCAGATCCCGCAGCCGCCGACACCTGTCGCCGCGGAACCTGACCCAACGACACCGGTTGGGACACTGATGCCACTGGCACCGTCGCCACGGTCGCCGGAGCACGCGCTACCACCGCACTCAGAGTGTCGGGTGTCAGCTTATGACGGTGCACGCCCCTTGATCCACCCTCCTCCGGATCAATAGTCGCGACTGGCAACTAAGGCCAGTCTTTCAACCCCTGCTGGGCAGCAGATGGAGGGGGTGGAGGTGGCGGGGGAGGCGAAGCTGACCTGTCCGACCCCTGGTTCCGCTGCAGCTCGATAGCAGAGCCGTCGCGCAATGGTACCCGGGACGAGGTCCTCTTACCTCTACCCTTGCCTTTCCCCTGGACGGACCTAGCAACCCGCCCAGAGCTCGAAGAGGCCACAGGAGCCGCTCGCCCCTGCTGGTCCCTCCTCACGGCTACAGCACCACGACCCCTGCCCCGTTTCGCCGAAGATGCGCCGTGACCGGTGTAGAACTGCTCACGACGTACCTCCGCCGACCCAAGGACATATATAAACAGGGCAATCAACCTGTGCTGCTTGGGCAGCACCAGGGTTTCCCTGCTATAATGGAAGTATGTGCGCTGCTTCATCGTGAAGGACACAGCTCTCTTCGACACGGACTGAGGATTCCACTGAATCGCACTCACCCCCTTCACGACGTCATCCAACATACGTCCGTGGCCTTCCATGAGATGCTTGATCATCACACCGCAGTCACGAAGTACTGTCCTGTCGCCTTAAGCGTTGGACAGCCCACACAACCACTCACCACGTTGAATGGTCTGGTGCACCTCCAGAGAGGGGCGGTGTGCAAGTGGCTCTCAAATTTTGTCGAGCCAACTGTACCCACCGCAGAAACAGCTTTGGGACCGGTTTCCGCCCCACCGGGTTCAGCTCACAGAACAGACAAGTCTGTCCTGGGCGAAACACACGGCGGACGTACCCCAGGCATGCCAGTTCCTGTTTCATGTAACCGTCCCCCCTCATTGGATCCTTCAACGCCCCAAATATCTCACATAGATGGACATTGTACGACTCCAATGCAGCACGGGGACGGCTGTCAGCCTCGGTCCAGCCCTTGTCATCGGAGACCTCATAATCTCCGTGCACATCATAAGGCTGCATGATCCGCTGGTACCCGTTCTCCCAGATCACGTAGTCCCTGAGGCTACGGGCTCCTCATGAGGGTCGTTCCACAGCCGCGACAGGGTAGTCTCTGTCAAACCGGCCACGTTTCCCGAAAGAAACCGCGCCAGCTTAACAGGTCCACCCCTACGCGACCTGACGATCCACTCAGATGATGGAGTGAGGTCCTCAGCGATCTCATAACCGAGCTCCACCCCAAATGCACCACTGGCCTGCCAACACGCAAGCATGTAGGCCATCCGACCCGTTCTCCGATCGTCCCCCCCCTGCTCTTGTTCAGAGCAGGGAGCGGCCGATCTCGATGGACGTGCAGTATCAGAACTGCCACCACTGGGGACGTCCTCGATGTCCACGGGCACGGTCCGTTTCGAACCATCGCTATTATGATAGCGATAGTCGACCGACCCATATGACACCTTAGCAGGAGGGATCGATGCCTTAGGGGGCACCGACATAACCTCCAAGCAAGGACCAGCGTCACACTGTACAGAGGCTTTAGCCTTCTCCACAGCAATCCTCACCTGCGCTTCCGTTAAAGCACCAGACTCACGAGAAGGGGCAGGAGGCCGAAGCAGCTCAGCGCCCACAACCGGGGTAGACTCGACGGCGTCGACGTCCATCCGCGCACTGGAACCTCCCCCTACTGACCGTCCGTTGTCGTGAGGTGCCGGCGCCAGACTCCCTAGGGTTCTAGCGCCTACATCCTCAGAGCCTGCGGACGGTAGCATAGGAGGTCGGACAGTAACTGCAGTCGGCAGTACCACCTGGCAAGAACTACCGCTGAGAGGCTGCGCCATCCTCACATCAGCTGGGCTGAGCGAGAACAGATCCGTGCGGGATGAACAAACCGACTCCCTCAACGCCTTCTCATGCAGCTGCCACTCCCGAAAGCGTGACAACTCGTCAGCATTAACCATTGTCTGAGCATTCGAGATAATGGAAGCTATGCATTGACTGTAGGCCACAGGAGAACGTAATGACAGGCTAGCTCAGCTACCAGCCCAGCCGCCGTAACCCGCCGTAACCCGATGAGGGCCCCTCATTACCGTCAACACGGGCGACAATAGGGGACTAGACAGCTGCGGGGAGACTGTAGCAACAATCTCCCTACCGCCCATTGGCCTAATGGTCCCTATACAGGATAAACCTGCCTCGTCGCCACCTTCGGCCTCATCAAAGAGAATACCGAGAGAACTCACGGCCTCAGCTCCCCCTAATGGAGTGCTGGGCGAATCTACAACATCATCTGACATGGTCCACATGCAACAAACTGCCACGGCAGCTCAAGTCGTGTGTCCCCCACGACAGACGATCGCCGTACACGCTGTGTCAAGTCTGCGCGATAAACGCACAGACCAACACAGTCGTGGCCGGCCTTGCTATGTTCTTATAGTTTGTCACAATAAACAAGTACAAATAAGGAATACGCGAATAGAGATAGGATTAATGTTTGAGGAACAAAGACACCCACCTAGTCTGCCGGCAGCCGGTAGAGTGAATGGCTCCACGTCCTCCCACGCAGAACTGCAGAGTCCAGCCGGCGTACCAACCAGAGAGCACTTACCTCACTCGCGAAACACCAGGTACAACTAGCGTGACCTACATAGGAACCCAGCCAAACCACCCGATGGCGGTATTCCCCGCCCCCCGCAGTACCGCTGACGTCACCGCACCACATGGTCGCGGAGAATCCCCAACCGCAGAATATCAGGGTGACCTAGTTAGCTCAACCACAAGGCCCGCCCGCCAGCTAGTGCACAATACTGAGCCACCCCAGGCAACAGATCCCCGGCACTTACGCATTACCCACCAACAACAACACGTACTGCGTAACGCCAGTAACCCACTCGCCCGGTTACATGCACATCCTATAAGTGACCCAGTTACGCCAAACTGAACAGTCCAACCAGTTACACACTCATGCCCGCAGTAAACATAGACACTCCCCCGGTTATAGCAGCTAACACGCAGTACGCCCTGTCAACAATAACCAACGCGTTAGACAAGAAATAGCAGATAATAAACACATGACTTAGGCAAAGGCATTACGCAGAACAGTAGTAACTGCGCCCATTCATTGGCGCCCCCGGGGCCCCCGGTCTTTCCCCACTACTCCCAAATAACTCCGTAGTAAAGTTTAACTGAACCTATGTACTGCGTTACTCATTGTGTGACAGGGATTGGAGTATCTCATGTACGACCAACCCCTGGAGACCAGACAACACCAGGGTGGAGTAGCCTAATACCCACTACCCCACCCCATACCAGTTATCTGCGTCGTAATGCTAAATGCTCAGATCGCCGCACAGGCGGTGCATCCGAAGCCACATCAGACCCCTGTCCAACTGGTACAAAGTCGCTGTCACTACCCGAGCTCATCATCATCATGCTGTCGGTCGCGATGCGACAAAGACTGCTTTCATTACTTGACTGCCGCTCTCCATTTAGCTCTCTGCTGTGAGAGTTGTGTCCATGAGACATTTCATGAAAGCTGCCTGCAAAAGTGTTGAAGTACTGCTGGCTTTTGCAGGTTACCAGCGGCACTCTCTCGGGGAGCAAATAGAGGTTTCACACCGGCAAGAACATGTCAAGACAGGCGCAAAACTATTTGTCCCTGCAGTGGCTGGTCGGGAGATGTTGGGAGTTCCATACATCAACCGCCCTTAATGCTGCCACAGTGACATGGTTTTCTGTTTAGGGTTTGCTCCCTTAGCCTTCGGTTCTGTCAAGGACCTGTACCACAAGGCAGTGGTTTAGAACTCTGCAAGGCAGGGGTGTCAAACTCCCTGAGGTATTGCTATACCTGCATACACCAGCTACTGCATACAGAAACAACACTATCGACATCAGACACTGATCTAGAACGACGCCAACGTTTATTTCTCCGTTTATCAGGCCTATGCCGCCTAGGGTGCATAGCCTCCCCCGCAGTAGCTGGAAGCCCAGGTACTTTCTTCTGACTGAACGCATCTATAGTGCCAGCCTCCACCCTCGCAGGTGCGGGCTCGTCCCCTACATGTGCATCCAGCCAGGAGGATGGTCCAGCGTTTCTAGACATCTGCTCGGTGTAAAGCTTAAGACGTCTAACGTTAGATTTAGAGTATTTACCATCCTTGCCCTTCATAATAACTGTGGTGTCAGAGACAAATTCTGTTATAGTAAAGGGACCATCCCAGTTCTTTGCGAGTTTTGACCCGAGCTAGCAGCGCATGATACCGCACTACCTGATCCCCCACCTTGAACTGGCGCCACGCAGCAGGCCCGTAGTCCGATTTCTGACGAACCGCTGCCCGACCTAAAGCATCGCGAACTGCGCTATCCGCGTGGTGAAAGCAATGCTCCAACCATCTTACAAACACAATCTCACATGGCCGGTCTACTTGACGATTCACCACCCCAAACTGCAAATCAGCTGCTAGTCGGAGCTCCTCCCCAAATAGTAATCTGCTAGGAGTCACCCCCGTAGATGCGTGCTCCGTACAGTTATACGCGTGTGCCACAAACTTGACCTGCAAATCCCAATCATCCTGAAAGTCATTTATGGTACAAGCCAATGCAGATATCAGCGTCTTATTAAAACGGTCTACCATACCATCTGATTGTGGACAGTACGGGTTCGTACACGTTTTCATGGACTGAAACAGTGTGGACTCAAATTCCCGTCCCTGATCCGAATGGATCCGCATTGGGGCACCGAATATCAAAACCCAGTTATCCACCAACGCCTTGTGCTGCAGTGGGTGCAGTGTGATCTTTTAAGGGGTACACTTGCACATACTTAGTGTAATAGTCTTGGACTACCATCGTCACCACATTCCCCCTAGACGTCGTCTTAAACCTGGACACAAAGTCACACGCTAGATGGCGCCACCGATGCCCAGATAATTCCTGAGTCAACGGTAGCTTAGCAATCCCTTCACCTGGCTTCACCACCTGACATTTATGGCAAGTGTGTACCCACCGCCTAATATCAGAAGTCATGCCAGGCCAATAGAACCGCCAAGCTAAACGCTTGGTGGAGCGAACACGCCCAAAGTGCGTAGCTGTAGAATGCCCATGACAAAACAACAACACATCATCGCGCAATGCAAATGGCACGACGATCTGCAGGCGACTGCGTAGGTCTTCACCCACTACCTTCCACCTGCATAGCACACCCTCACGCAGTTCCAGCAGGTCCCATTGATTTATAATCTTACGAGTCTGCATTCTCCACCGCCAGCTCGTCACGCAAAGGCTTCGAGCGGCCTACCTCCAACCACTTGATCACACGCAGTATGGAGGGATCTTGGCGCTGCGCCAAGCGAACCTCTGATAATGTCCAAAGCTCATCATCATCTATGTCCGCCAGACGCATCGCAGAAATTGCTGCGAGTACACAATTATGCGCGCCACAGTCTGTGCAATCACCTTGGCCGCACTTACGCACCGGGATTCTACTCAGACTATCTGCGTTGATGTGATCCACTCCCTTTCTGTACACAATATGCTCATTCGTAACACCATATTCAGATAAAGTGGCCAACCAATGCCCCATCATCCCCTCCGCCTCCTTGAAATTCAACAACCAACGAAGAGAATGATGATCAGTCCGGATAATAAAATCCGACCCTATCAAGAAATGTTTCCACTTCCTGCTATACACAACGATAGCCATCAAATCTTGCTTCGTCATGCAATAATTCCGCTGTGCTTTATTAAGTTTATTACTCGCAAAAGACAACGGGACCTCTACCCCATCCTGAACCTGACTAAACACGCCTGAGATTGCAAACCCCGACGCATCAGTGTCCAGAATGAACTGCCCCACCGCCCGCGGATATCGCAGCACTGGGGTCTGAGTAAAGGCACGTTTCAAGCCCAGAAATGCCGCCTCCTGAGCGTCGCCCCACACAAATTTTAATTTTCTCGCGGTAACGACCAAGTCCTGCAGAGGCACAGCCAACCGCGCAAAATCAGCAATGAAATCACGGTAATACGACACAAACCCCAGGAATGATCTCACTTCCTTCATATCCTCAGGTCTGGGCCACCCCGCAATTGCAGAGAACTTTTCCGGGTCTGCATTAATCACCTTCGCAGAAACCACACGCCCTAGGTACTGCGTCTCACGCCTAAAAAGCTGACACTTAGAAGCCTTGAGTTTCAGCCCATAGGAACGTAAACGATCAAACACTGCTTGAAGCCGATCCTCACATTCGGTTAGCGTCCGACCAAAGACAATGATATCATCCAAATACACCAAGCAGATCGTCCACTGAATTCCAGCTAGCATATCCGTCATCATCTTTTCGAACGTGGCTGGAGCATTACACAGTCCAAACGGCATCACGTTCCACTCGAATAAGCCTAAGTGAGTGCTAAAAGCAGTCTTAGCAATATCCTCCGGATCCATTGCTACCTGATGATACCCAGATTGCAGATCCAGAGTGCAAAACCACTCATTACCCCCTAAACTCTCGAGCGACTCATCTATGCGCGGTAATGGGTAAGCATTTTTCCACGTCACAGTATTGAGTTTTTTATAGTCAATGCAAAAACGGATCGAACCATCTTTCTTCTTGACTAAATGGACAGGTGAACTCCACGGTGAATCACTACTCCTAATCACTCCACTATCGAGCAGCTTATGCAACTCCGTCTCCAGTGCTTCTTTTTTAGAATGCACGAAACGCCGATAGGGAATCCTAAAAGCAGCAGACTCACCGACATCTAGTCCATGCTTCACCAACTCAGTCCAGCCTAACGTCTCACCAGGCACTGCGAAAACCCGAATATTTCTACCCAGAAATTCCACAACCTGAGAGCGATCAGACTCATCAACCACCTCACACCCCATAGCCAAAGGTATAAGATGGGCAGGCAATCTTCCATCAAGTGTCCGAGATACAACAGAAGGCGCCATGCACTCCTCCGTAGTACCAAAAGTAACCGCATCGGCTACCTCCCCCAACGCAGCAACGCCCACTTCCCCTCTACTACTCACAACACTAGAGGGGCAATCCAACTGCGCCGCCCGCGCGACACGCAGTTCGGGCCAACCACTGCTCCAATTACCAGGTAACTGCGAACAGCTGACCGCACCACACCGCCCCGCGCCAACCCCGTCCACTGGGTCAACTGCGGCAACAGCTGACTCAGCGACCCCGTTGCCGCGAGCAATGTTTACACCGGATAGTTTACTCAACCCCGCCTTAGTGTATTCACAATGAACATTACCAAAGTCAGTAGCTTCACTCAACAATCCGATAGTTGTACCCCTCTGTAACCTAACCGTATAACCATTTGGATTAAACAAAGGCACGACTGAGTCAACAGGACTCCACACTAGCGTATTCTGACCTACTAATCCCAGCTCATGCAATTCTGAGACCATCGGTTCAAATAGGCTCTGGTGATCACCGTCGACCCCTACAGCTGTAATTTTAACATCACAACCGGTCATCGGAGCAATGCGAATATCTTGCGCGACAGCACACACAGTCTGACTATCGCGACGTAATTCACACTGCACCGTGAGTTGATACGGATATTGAAGATATAGGCTGCCTGCCTGACGCAGCTCACAACCATAATACTCCAAAAATTCCGCACCCAAAATACCATCTTCTGAAATATTGGAAACAGTAGGGGCATAATGAAATATTTTCCTATATTGTCTTGTCCGTACTGCTTGAGTGGCGCACCGGTGACAGTGACAGGCTTCATGCTATTATCGAAAAACACCTTATCACCATCCAATTTATCGAAGAATTTCCGTCCAACACATGTTACCGCAGCCCCACTGTCTATTAAAAAATACCCGATAGTCCCTCTAATGCACACTCTCACATACCACCGTTTTCCGTCCAAAGTCCAGAAAGTGGAATCCACGAACAGGCGCTTACCACAAAGGTGAGATAGGTCGCACCCCTGACGCTGTATTATAAATTGCATACAGTCGTCCAAAGGTGCGGGAGCCAAAGCAGAAACGCAACACGCTATCCGCTCCATGCCATCCCACAATACCGACTCCACTGGGATAGAATCACCAGGGGCGATCACCGGCGGTTCCGCGCTAGCATCAGACTGCACACCAGCTTCCTTGTCATTTAACACCGCATCCGTTTTGGCGGTACCCGGGCTTGCCAATTGGGTTGGACCTAAGCCCAAAGGGTCCAACCCTAGGCGTTTAAATTAGGCTTAGCCTTTGCATCCCTGTTATTACGGAGACGCGCCAACATAGCCCGATCAACACCTGAGTTGTCCCTACCCTCCCGATCACCGGCTATCACAGCCTCCTCGAGAGTATGTTTCACTCCAGTACATTGTATAGGCCAATGACCGAAAGCAAAGCAACAACCACACTCGTGATCCCGAGCACGCGTATCTTTCTTAGCTACGCGCCTGCGCGCAGATAACCCAGATAAGCTAGGCCCACCTGTTGCTACCTGCACAGCAGATTTCTGCTCCCCCATCACATCACGCACCCAACTTTGGACTAACGCTTTAGTGATAGGCGGCGACTGATAACCCACCCCAGAGCCCCCACGGAAATTGCCACCGTCACGATAGCCACCCCCCGACGAACCCCGGTAGGTATTACCACCACGATAGCTCCCCCCATAACTCTCCCGAGAGTAACTACTGCCGCCATTACGCCGAGGATCACGTGGCGCGTTATACGCAGCCACCTCAACCTCGAACTCGCTATCCGACGCATCTGATAGTCGAATAGCCTCAACCGCAGTCGACCGCCCAGCATGCAGTGCCTTGGCGCAGTAATCGTCGACTACCTCAAACATCTCCTCCAGAGATGACTTACCCGGCCGCCATCGGTCATAGGCGGCACGCTGCTCCCCCGGATCCATGAGTGAGCATACAAAACGCTTGACTATCTTAGTCTTGATCGCACGCTCACTCATCCCAGTATCTCTCGCAGCCTCTCGCCCATCAACCTGCAGCTGTAGACCATACGCACGGTACGATCCATCATGGGCAGTTTCGATGCGCTTCTTCCACTGATACCAGCGCACCATGGGGTCCACTGGACGGAACTTATACGAGATGATAGGAAGCAACTCCCTCATCGTCGTCAACCCATGGCGCCTCCACGCGTCCACGCAGTCCTGCGCTGGCCCACTCCTCAGCAGAGGTAACAGCTGAATGAGAGCTACCCTCTCATCCCACATGTTGGACTGCATATCCAACGTAAAATCCCGCCACCAAGTATTCCATTCCTGCTTAATACCTGTAAATGGCTTAGGACGCAACGTCGGAATACGCACAGAACCTGCCACAGGATACCTCAGAACATTCTCATCCAGTTCTAATGTATCCCGATTACATGACTCCCATCCGGCCCCACCCCCAATCGAAGCAGGCTCCCGAATCACATCCATTATTGCAGGATGATTCCGGAACAACCACATCTCTTCCACTGAGTACTGGCGACCCACCGGCAGCCCAGGCAACGACGCGATAGGCACCGCATCACCGCCCAAACCCTCCGGGTCAGGAATCCTCTCACTCCGTACCTCCTCATGAGTATTACCCACGTATACGGAATCCTGCACAACACCCCGTCGATGATGCACAGACCCCCCCCCCCCCCCCCGAGAACTAACATCCCCAGGAGAGGGCACCGGCGCCCTAGGACCTCCACATCCAATCGCGTGCAAAGGATGCAGCATTGGAGACTCTTAAATCATCCAACGCCCGTCTCTCTCCCACCATCCGGTCAAACTGGACCCGCTTCCAAGCTCGCAGGCGGCGGATATGCATCGCTTCTTGATGCTCCACCTCCGACTGCGACCCAGAAAACGTACGACCCATAACCAAATCATGCTCCAAGGTAAACGTTAACGAGTCATCAGCTACGAGCCATGTCTCCAAAGCCGGGGAAATCTCCCTACGACAGGGAATTTGGGGATCACCACGCTCAGCTCCCATCCCCACAGAACGGACAACTGAACTCCCCCCACGGCGAATACTCCAGCGGCACTTCTCGCACAGGACTCCCGCGTATGGCCAGACCTAAATCATCAAGACACATGATCGAACTGCTACCCTCACGTACACTCGCCCCCGAATCAATATTGATCGACAGAGACTGTATATCATCAAGAGCGAAGCCCACCTTCATTGCACTCCCCGTAATGCCCTCCCCAGTACTATCATCAACTGAGAGAACATTTTGCGCTCCCCTATGACGCCGGGACGTGCATTAGGAATGAACGTCTTAACATCAACATCCCCAACAGGTGAATAGTGAGCGTGGTGCAGTGTACTCACCACAGAAGCGTCCACGCTCACCGGCGGTCCCACCGCGTTGGGACGCCCTGTACCATCAGTTTGGTACTGGCGCCCACTGCGCAGTTGACCTGCCGTTGCCCCCTCCATAACTACAAATTACGAAGAGAACCTACCTTCGGAGTCCATGGCCCAGGTCCAATACTCACCCCTTACGCAGAAAGCGAGCTAGCTGACGGCACCAATGTAATGGCCCATGGCCCTCCGACTCTCACTCTCGTAGTCACACACTGATTCAATTCAGTGTATGCTTCACCCTTGGTTTATTGAACCATCTGCTCTCCGCTGCGTCAGTAGTTGTCTGACCCGCCCCCTGACTCGCCAGATCCCACATTGACTCTATAGGTGTGTGTGTGTGTGTGTGTGGGGGGGGGGGGGGGGGGGGGGGGGGGGCAGCCACATGCAGTAGAGGTCAGCCCAGTTGGGATCTGACCGGTGGCTACCTGTGCGCCACCTAGCGCAGTGTAGTGGTACTGCACTGGCATACGGCGTAGTCTCCGCTGCTACTGCGTGATAGTAGAGCTCATGTTCAGACTACTACATGACCTTAGACATTGCTAGAATGTAAAACCCCAACAAACAAATCTTTCCAATGGTACCAGTTATATTACAATTAGATGAATTAAATTTGTTTAGTCAAGTACCTAATTATGTGTTATTCAGGTGTGAAATGAGGTGTGATAGGCGAGAACTGACTCCGGTGAGCTTGTGTCTGTTTTTTCATTAAGGGTGTGTGAGTTTATATCTTGTGAACTTTTAGAGAACTGACTCCGGTGAGCTTGTGTCTGTTTTTTCATTAAGGGTGTGTGAGTTTTTATCTTGTGAACTTTTATCTTGTGAGCCTTTATCATGGAACCATTCTATTGACTTTCTTTCAAACAGGATACAATGAACTTACTGTTTAATGGGGCGAGTGTCGGTGACCGGGCCACATTAGCTCAAATACGGAATGCCTATCAGCATCGGAATACATCACCTAAGGAGGTTATGCACTCCTTCAACGCTTGGTGCCACAGAGGCACATATCATTTACCTGGCCATGACACTTCTAGGTATCGACACTATCCTGGACACCCTTCATGGCTTCAACCCCAAGGGAACCAAAGCAGAGCATCAACATGATCTGCAAAGCATCTCACAAAAGATCATTGATGTGGTTTGGCTTCTGCCTGGCCCAGACAATATTAGGTCGGTCTGGGAATCTGAGGTCCGTGATTCATTGGAAGAAACCTGGTGTTTTCGTCAGTTAGGTAAGCATATTCAAGCTTCTAGTAACAATAATATTTTTTCATCACTCTTGTATTTTTTTTTGAACAAAAAGAAGGAAAAAAAAGAAAAGAGAAGAAATTTCAAACTGTGACTGCAGATTATTAGTCTGATGGTTTAATACAAACTATTTTGTTTTTGTTTTACAGGTTCTACAGTTAAAGTGTACAAAACATTTCTGTATCTAAGGCAGATTTGTTTGATTTACAGATAATTACGAATGGTTGAGGAATAAAGTGTTACAAATTATTACTGCCTGATTTCATGAACAAATATGAAACAAGAACATTAAGTGTTGTTTGTTTTACAGATATAGAGGGCCAATTGATAAAGTGTTCAAACCCTGACTGCCCGTTAGGCTGATGGTTTCACACCAAGTGTGTCGGGCTTGATGATCGGCACATACCAACAGGAGACTGGTGGTGTTCCTCAGAGTGCCGCGACAAAGGGTCTTCTGATTATTGCCTCTGTAAGAAGGTCATGGAAGATGAAATGATACCCTGTGGATCACCTGAGTGCAACCGGGGCCGGCTCTTCCATTTAACCTGCATAAACCGGACTGAACTACCAGGTATTAGATTACATTTCAAGAGTATATACACTTGTCTAAATATCTTGGCTTGATATCTTTCTGATCTGTGGATTTGTTGGCCATAAGGGTCTTTACTAAAATATTTGTGGTGGCCAGTGGGTTATATAAATAATAATCATTGAATATTACATTACATTCATTGTAATACATTCATTATATTATTGCTGGAATACACAAAATGCCAAAACTCATGAAAGTTTATTTCAGTGGGTTATAAATTATAATCGGCAAGCATATGTTTGTAGTATATTCATTATATCATATAGTAGCCTACTCCTCGTACTACATTCATTATATTATTGCTAGATTACACAAATTGCTATAACTCACGAAAGCTTATTCATTGCAGATGGTCCATGGTACTGCTCATTGGAGTGTTCTAACATTGAGGGACAAAAACGTGACCATGTCAAAGAATATGCAGTTGCCCTCACCTGGTATGGCCTGCTCGATCTAAGCCATCGAGATGCAATCCGTGAGGGTGATGGGTTAGCCATGCTGTCAATGTGGCGAATCGACATGCCACGTTTCTGGGCTGGTAACCATTATAAGTACCTCATCCTTTTTCACCACTTGTTGTCAGGTAAATGGTAAATGTCTTTTTGCATTTAACTATTCGATTTCAAACTACTCTTTATTTAAATCTTCAATTGAATAAATATACTTCATTACATCCTTGGTCACTGGTAACCAGTCCCTATAAGGTTACCAGGAGTATGCACTGTCACAAGTCGGTACCCATCCTGATATGACCTTAGATGTTGCTAGGACATAAAACAACAATAAATAAACATACAATGGTCAATGGTTGTATTTGTCAAATGTACCAAGTAGAGAGGTCAAGAAACAAATTAGTTGATTTCAAACTACTCTATTTATATATTTCATTGATTAAATATAATTCATTTCATACTGAATGTAACACAGGGTATTATTCCATTACAGGGGTAAATGGTTTTCTTCCACTGCGTTTGATTGAAGAAATTCTGCACAACAGAACGTGCAATCTTAAAGGTGGTCCTGGAAGGAATGTGGCGATGGACAGGGTGAATGAGTTTTTGAACAATGAGTTCAAAGGTAATTACTTAGTGTAATCAACATGCATTCCGGGTGTACAATTCCTAAATTTATCAAATATTTAACATAAACACTATAATTTAGATGTCTATCATTCTAGTCTATTGCTAATCAGGCTTACTTGAGTAAAGCATAATTTTTATATTTTAGCATTTTCCAAATAAATGTTAAAATATTGACCACACGCAATATTTGCACTTGCACAGTGTCCATAGATTGAACAAACATAGAATTGATATGCCAACAAAAGTCTCACCATCAACACAAACTCAGGTTTGATGCAGAGGTAAACAGAAAGATGTTTGGTTTAATATCACAGTCACTTCTATAGGTTTGATGACACAAAGATTGAATGTTACTATAAAACCCTCTGCTATGTATCATTCCAATTTAATCCTACTATGCTATATTTCAGAAACACTTAGCCACACCCGTGGTAATTACAGCGTGGAGAGTGTAAGGCGGGCTGGGAAGCTTGTTGGGACTCTTGCGAGGGCGATTGACGAGGACTTCCATGTCAACGTGGCCGATGTTTGTATGGAAAACTCCTACCACCATTGGTTTAATTATAACGAGGATATACAGAGTTTTATTGATTCGTACTGGGAGGATCAGCTATTTACGAACCATCCTGGAAGAGCCCATGCTACATTTCCTGATTTCTGTGCTAAAGATGATATTATTAATCAGAAGCAACTGAAGCAAAGGCTAATCAAATACAGTGCAAATCTAGATAAGTTAAGAGATGGTTTAGAAATGTAATGTAGTTTAATTGTTGTTATCTTTTTGTAGCACTTCCAATAGTTATTGGAATAAAATAGGTACATATCCTGTATTAAGTCGTCCTCCCCACACCTGTTATAGCCATCCTGATCCACCACTCTAATTAGACAGTGCAGTGGATAATTTGGCTCCTTAGAGCAAAACTTTAACAAGCAACACACTGCAGTCGTCTTCATTGGAAAATATAGTGCTATTGAATACAAGCTACAATATAAAATTTTAATGTATGGTATGATCATACTGTGCTGATCATACCGCTATGGTATGATCATACAAGCCAACCTCCAATGCCCACGCATAGGCCTAGGTTTATAGTGACCATTGACTCCTGTAGAATGCCATTTTAATTAATATATCACAGATGAAACAGGGGACAGTGTATTTGAGCGATACTATAGCATTGCCATTCAGCATGTAAACGAAAATGTGCAAGCTGTCTACTCCGTCATGGTCCATTTCGTAACACTATGTAGTGTGACAGAGTGGACTAGTTACATCAAGTGTTCATTCTTTTCTGCAAACAGTATGTTAAATAAGTGCAATATATATAATGCTTATGGCATTATGGATAACGGTGTCATAGGCCTAAGTGATGTGGACCATGGCAGTACCAAACACAGTTGTTAGGTACTACAACAGTTTATGGTTGGGCTAGCATAGGTCATGTGTAACCTATGAGTTTCTTGATATGTATGTATAAGTTACAAACAATGTAGCCTATTGCATAAACTAGTAGACTATAAACCAGACGGGATGGCCAATTGAGTTACAGCGTCCGTCTCCCATGTTGGTAATTCAGGGGGTCGTGGGTTCGAACCCTGGTCGAGTTGGCATTATTAGGATAGGGCAAGGACTGGTTGGCTCAGTGTCAGGGTAATGTGACTGAGTGGGATATCAGGTCATGGTGCTGGCAGCCTGGTCTTCCAGTGGGGCAGCACTATAAAGTCACCATTAGTGCGCACTGTCACAAGTTGGTACCCGTCCTGATATGACCCTAGATGTCGCTAGGATGTAAAACAACAACAAACAAAGAGTAGACTATAAACATGCAGTTAGAGGGAAAAGTAACTATGGTGTTAGTTTTGTTTGCGATGAGCTAACCCGACAAAGCGATATGCAGCTGAAACAGGAGAAACATGCTTGCGTAAACTGCACAAAAATCAAGACCTGACGGTTTCAAAACTTTCTTCACTTCAGCTGATAGATACAAAAATATATCTAGATCAGAGCGTATGTTGCGACTCTTCTTAATTTACGTGTATGCATTTACAGTGTGATGAGTGCAAAGACAGCAGATTCAGCCACAATGCATCAACATGAAAACCACCTGGCAGCAGTGGAAAACTGTTAAAGAGAAACAGATTACAAATTGGAGAACGGCTATTAGCAGTGACAAAAATAGTATACATAGCAGGAACCATTTATGACCTGGTGGAGCAATGTGAGATGATGCTACAGTGATATAGAATGCACATGTTCAATATAAATCACCAGTACCAGTTGTATTGGTCACTGCTGCTCGAAATGTAAGCAACACAGTGTCTTGTTCATGAACATTGCTCCGAAAATTGGAACAGTAAAGACAAAGTATGCACAGTGCTACGAGGACATGACATAACAGATGCTAACTGTATGGATGACATTGTGAAACTGAACACCAGTATCAAACCCTATCTATTACATGATGAGGCATTTGTCAAAGCAAACCCTCAATATGCACTTGATGGTCTAAGTATATGATGGTCTAAGTATATTCATGATTAAACGAGGAGTTTGACAGGGGTGTGTATTGTCACCATGTCTATTTAACCTGTACACAGAGATGATTTTCAGACACATTGAAGATTGCAAGAGGAGCACACACAATATTCCCAAAAAATAATAAAGAACTGACAATAGGTGGCAATGGAGGTCAACAATCGTAGATATGCGATGCACAGTGTAAGATAGCTGACAGTGAGAAAACCTACATGATATAGATGAATTTAATCAATAATAGCTGGAATACTATTCACATGAAGATGAATGCCAGAAGTACCAAAATAATGGTTATACAGTAAAAGACTATACACAAATATCAACTTTAACCATTCCGGCACAAACATAGAACAAGTATCCGAATTCATATATCTCGGACAAAAGATTACAAATGATGGGAGATGTGAGGAAGAAATTAAAAGAAGGATAACAATAGCCCGAACAACATTCTCCAAAATGTATAGAGTGTTAACATCAAGTTAGATATTAATACAAACAAGGAAGCGTATTCTTCAGTGTTCTGTGTGGTCTTCTCTAATGTATGGGGCTGAGGCATGGACAATCTCTAAGAAAATGTACAAACGAAGATCACCAACAAAGAAGTTCTCAGAAAAATAAAAAATAAAAAAAGCTTATTTGCCACTATACAGACAAAGAAACTTATTTATTTTGGTCACTTCATTCGTCAGAGTTCAATATACCGTACATTGTTGGAAGGGAAGGTGAATGGCAGCAGAGGGAGAGGGAGACCAAGAACATCATGGTTTACAAATATTTCACAGTGGACAGGCTTGAATTATTCACAGTCTATCAGAACAGCACACCATTGGGACAAGTGGAGAACTGTTGCATCCAACCCTCGACTAGAGGACGGAACTATTGATTGATTGATTGGTCTAAGTATCCCAACTGTGCCTGGCACAATGAAGTTACATCAGGTAATGACAGACTCAGCAGGAAAAATAGTGTATCATAATGTGGGCTGTTACTTAGGGATATATATGCCTGACAGAGTATATACATTGGGAGATGGTCAAACTCCACAAACATTTTTGCCATAACGAGCTGGCCTAGATCAGCCAGAAGTTGTTTTTTTTGGGTAAATATTTTTATTCATCTGAATACATATTTTGTCAGCGCCGGGGCACTGGTCTTCCAGCCGTCGGAGTGGTCGCATTTCATCTGTACATAGTGGAAGTGGAATGTGTTGCATTGTTGTAGCAGCACAAACCCATCTGTATACATAAAAGAAAGTGGGGAGGCAGCCTATGCTGCATCAAAGTGTGCAGCATATGCCACTCACAATAGATGCATATAATAATCACTTCAGTGTGTGCCCCAAAACCCATTGAACATAAAGAAAGTGGGGAGCAGCCTATGCTGTCAGTATTGTACAAACATATGTATCACCATAGTGGATAAGTTATATGCACAAGATGGTGTGCGTTAATGTCACTAGTGCGTTAATCATTTTGCTGTGTTTGTATATCAGTAGATTTGGTTTTAGTATGCGTTAGTCTTTAAATAGTGCCATGTTGTGCATGTATAGTGGTTTATATTGTGTGCATTGCTGGTTGATATAGTTATTCAGTGGTGGTAATGGGTCTAAAGTAGGGGTAGTGGGTCTCGAGTCATTGAATTATAATAGTTGTTTGTCAAATGTGGATGGGGGAGAGGGGTCCATGGGTAGGGGGGCGGACACGCAGGGGGAGAGCAGGCATGAGAGGGCGAAGTCAATGGATCGTTCACCAGGTTGTATTATATATTTGCAGTGCCAGGTTTTGGGCCTGAATAACCAGGTGAGCTCTGTATGCATTTTTAAAGGCAAGGATCGAACCCGCTTCTCTGGTTTTGGTTGGGAGTTCATTCCACATGACACTTCCTTTGTAAATCGGAGCTCTGATTAACTTATTTGTATTAGGGTTGGGCACCCAGAGCAGAGTCGATGTCCCCCTTCTTGTTACCCTGGTTGTGCGATCTATGTATTTGTCATCGCTTGCACGTTTATACATCAACGTCATTAGGTGTAGGTTCCTACATACATCCAGAGTGTCCAGCCCTGCTCTGCTATGCATTTCAACCACACTTAGTATCTTGCCTTGGAATACTGTTCTGAGGGCTCTGTTTTGCGTTCTTTGTAATTTGGTCTCTTGCCGCTTCGTTAGTAATCCATAGATGATATCATTGTAGTCTATAATTGGTAATATTGTTGACTTGTACAGCTGCAGCGCAGTATTCTCACTTACATATGTCCTTATTTTTCTGAATGTGTTCATTTTTAGTGCCAGTGTTTGGTTAAGTCTTACCAGCTGTTGGGTACCAGTTAGAGTCGCATCGAGAGTTGTGCCTAGGTACTTATAGGAGTTCACTTCACCGAGCACTAAGCCACCCATCTGCAGTTGTATTGGCCGGGCCCTCACCTTCCTGGCTTTGGTTCCATAGATTATGTACTCAGTTTTAGTGCCATTTAGTGTTAGTTTATTCTCATGGCACCATGTGTTCACTCCATCCAGCACCATTCCAGCCTTGGTTGCGGCTATGGCAAGGTCATTGTTATGTATTGTTAGTGCTGCATCATCGGCAAATAATGTGAAAGATGCTTTGTTGGAAACTAGAGGTAGGTCATTTATAAATATTAGAAACAGTAGGGGTCCCAGAGTGGAGCCCTGTGGAACTCCTGTTTTTATTTCTCGAGTGGTCGAGTTGGTGTCACTTAGTTTTGTGTATTGTTTCCTATTGCTGAGGTAATTTGTGAGGAAGCTATGTGCTCTATTGCCTAGCCCAGCTCGTTCTATTTTATGCATGAGGATTTTGTGGTCGATAGTATCAAATGCCTTCTTGAAATCAAGGAAGACTGCGATAGTAAGATCACCCTTGTCTATGTTTGACAAAAGTTTGTCCAGTAGAGACGCCAGTGCCCCGGTGGTGGACCTATTTTTCCTGAAGCCATTTTGCTGGTAGGTCAAATAGTTAGAGGACTCAAGGAATGTCTTAATTTGGTCATGTATTATTTGTTCTATGATCTTGCCAGGCAGTGGGAGGATCGATATTGGGCGTAGTTCACTACAGGTTTGCGGGATGTTGACTTTAGGTATGGGCGTCACTGTGGCTACTTTCCAGTCATCAGGGAAGATGCCTGTACTGATTATTAGGTTATATAAATGTGTAAATTCTGCACTCAGTGTTGTGATCGCACTTTTTATCAAAGTGGTACTGATATCCTTCATTCCTGATGACTTGTAGATAGATATTTTGTTAGTTCTATCAAGGATTTCATCCTGGGTGGTTTCCAGAAGGTCATACTTTTCTTTATTTAGTTTGGCATGGAAGGTTTTGTGTTGCTCATCCTTCTGTTTGAATGTATTGGCTAGTTTCTCACCTATATCTATGAAATAGTTATTGATTTCCTCTGCCAGTAATTCATCTGGGATTTTAATACCAGTCTCTTCACTTGCAAGGCCACTGATTCTTGTCTCGTTTTTAGGTTCGATTTGGTTTATTTCATACCAACATTTTCTGGCATTCTGTTTATATTTGTCTTTCTGGACTTGATAATACCTTGCTTTGGCTTTCATTACTTCACTCCTAGCCTTTCTGACCATACATTTAGCTATGAATTCATCCCCTGGATCTATTGTTTTCTCAAACTTTTGGATCAAGTAATCTCTATCCTTTTGAAGCTCTAGTAGTTCATCATTAAGGTAACCTCCCATGGTGATTCTGGTGGTGATCTCGGTTAGGGGACAGTGCCTGTCAGCTGCAATAGTGATTGTTGCGTTTAGCATATCCCAACATAGGTTGGGGTCTCTCATATCCAGAAATTTGGCACTGTTTATTTCTTTGAGTGTGCCAGCCAGTTCATTAAAATTGCAGTGGGTGGTGATTCTTTTGTCATTTCTTATTTTTTTCTTTATTATAAATATTGGTTTGTGGTCACTTATGTTATAGTTAAGGACTCCAGCCTTTGTACAATGTTTGATATTGGTAAGTGCCAAGTCTATTGTTTTGTTAGTGGTTTTAGTTACCCTGGTTGGCTGCTGGATCATTTGTTGCAACTCATGTTCAGCTGCAAGTTGCTTTATTCTCACTCCCCTCGTAGGCCTATTGCCATTATATTCTTCATTGAAGTCACCAATGAGGAGTATCTCATATTTATCGATATTGGCTATATTATTCAAAGAGTTACTTATTTGCCCAATTCCTTCGTTTAGGTTGCCATTTGGGGGGCTATATACGTTGCCGATGAGTATTTGTTTTGTATGGGGTCTGGTGACTACAGCCCACTGTAGTTCAATATTGCTATTTGATAGGTTATGCTCAGCATGTTTACCTGCATCAACATGGAGATCTTGCTTAAAGTAAATACCTAGTCCACCACCAGCTTTGGTCTGCCCACTAAGTTGCTTTGTTTTTCTATCAGCCCTTATAAATTGGTAACCTGGTATAGATGTGAGTCTGTCTTCAACTGTTCTATTGAGCCATGTTTCTGATGTAGTGAAGACATCAAAACCAGACCCGGGTAGGTCGGCTCTTAGCTGGTTGATCTTATGTGTGAGGCTACGTACGTTTAGGTGGCCAATCTTTAGTCCTGGCAGGCCCTTCAGATCTGTTAGAGGAAGTGCGCCCAGATGACACAGTCCCAAGGGCCCCAGGCCACCATCAGTCTGCCCCCCTCCCTGGAAATACGGTCCGCCCCGTCCCCCAAAGGACCCCCCTCACAGTGAGTGTGAATGTGGTTGTGTATTTACTTATGTCATGGTGCATAGCATATTCTTTGTTGGGCATGGATGCTTGCCCGGTACTACCATCCAGCTTTAGCTAAACCTGATATTTGGGTTTTAGCCATGATGTGGTGTTGGTTGTTGGCTTAGGCTGAGTTCAGTTTTAGTTGTGGTTTTCTCAATGGGGGGGGGATGATATTAGTGTATCATGTTGGTTAATTAATGTAAGGTCTACTTAATAGGTTCTTGTCAATGTTGTTTGAGTTGATGATATATGACAGTTAGACAGGTATCAGTGACAGCTGAGTGTGGTCAATAGTAGATAGTGTCACCACTTACATATTGGTAATCGGGTATTGACATTTGCTGCAGTTGGTATTGGGTGATCAAGTAAACGCCCAAGCCAGGGTCAGTATGACAAATGTACATTAAGGACTGTTGTGAATGTGCCATATCAGGCGTACCAGTTCCAAAGGTTGAGTCCAGCCCTTCCATCAGCACGAAGCTCATGCTGACCAGCTCCATCAGCACCATGAATTGAGGTGCACAGCAGTAATATTCAAATCTTTGTCCATCAACCTCTAACATACAAATATCAAGCAGTGTTACCTGTGGGCTCGGGTCAGAGGTCTACCCTTAGCATATAGAGGCATGATTATATACAGTTTGAAGCAAAGTTGTTTACATAATAGTGCTTTGGTTGTGCTTGAAAGTGGCCACATCAACAACGGCACATGCACAAATAGCTTGGCATCCATGCATAGTGCTCTCAGGCATATACGTTACACATGAAGGGTAGGGTACAAGGAGAGCTTGATAAATCTGACAGGGGAGTTTGTGTTCCTTGAGTCATACCAGTCAAGTCTGCACTAGCAAACCATGCATATAAAGGGCAGTCAAAAAGGCAATTTGTAGATCCAAACCGGATCAATGGCCTGGGCCAGCTGACTAACACGCCCCAATAGTAGATTCCGAAGCAGAATCAAGGTGTACAGTAGTTGTACATAAGTAAGGGTAGTAGTGCAGAAGGTCAATCAATTTATGCCCCTCATACAAATAATAACCTGCAAACATAAAACACTGTGGTCTGCGGGCCAGGTCAGAGGTCACAGTGCTTGCCAATAACATATAGAGCATTGAATACATACAGATGGGATCAGAGTCATAGACAGTAATGCCTTAGTTGTGTCCAGTGGTAAGGTGCCACCGTTGATGATCACAACCATAAGGGTATATACACACAGAGTTTAACATATATGAGTGTGTGTATCCAGGTGCATAGACTGATCACGCATGCTGGTTATACATGTAAAAGTCAGTCGAATAGGTAATTGGCAGATTAGAACTCAAGTATGGTTTGGATCAACAGACTACATAACCCCAATAGTAGATCGCTGATGCACTTAGGGGGCTAGTCTACTTGCTGTTTCAGAGTCCAGTGTTTGAGATGATGGGTCAGTGATTGATTGATTGATTGGTGGTTGCTTTACGCCGTGTCGGCAGCATAGGCCATATTCACAGCGAGCGAGTTGTGGTCATGACGATCCTGAAGCTGCACTCCCGGAGTTCTGGTGCTGGTAGCGGTGTCATACAGGGGGTGCAATGTTTTCTGGTCTTGGCATTGGCAATGATGACGGGCAGTGACACTGGCGACGGGCAGCCGTGGTGGTGATCGGCATTGCTCGTGAGTATGCTCTACTGGATGGAAAGTGGGAGAACATTGGCACTATTTGATTCTAGATTGTCTAGATCGCAACCATATAATGGAATATGATGCAAGCTCAAGAAGTACAAGTGTGAATTTTAATTTATTTTTTATTTTATTTTTGTAAACCAACAACACGGGCAGAATTACAAGTACACAGTTGATAGAAGCAGTCAAGTACTAGTTGTTAAGATAGTGTTGTATGCTACCAGTACATAGTGGATTAGAATATCTAAATAGTAGCTGGTAAGGTAGTGCAAATGAGAATTTATTTTATTCTCTTTTTATCTTTATTATTATTATTATTATTCTTTTTTTAAACAGGCGTCATTACAACTGTACAGTTGATTGGAACAGTCAAATGCTGGTTGACAAGATAGTGCTGCATATGCAACAACTACACAGTAGATGACAGTTAGGAGCTAGATGACAATTTAGTGCAGAAGAAGATCATAAGTCTACTCAGCTTCGAGATGTGCAATGGTGGCAGGGCGTTCCAAGTTGTTTGTCAATAGTAGGATGGCCCTATCCGTCTTGGTGATCTGCTTGGCCCAGTACTGCTTAGTATGTAGGTTAGCATGGTATTCGTCGCTGGGCTGTACATATTAGTGATGATAAGTCCATTCAGAGTAGGCATGCACTCCGCTCCTTGTCCGGGTGGCCTATGCATGCATCCAAATGAACGATCACACAAGTGTCTAAACTATAGTTCCTGCTTTCCTCAGTCGGTTGTGTGATGCTATTTACGGAATTATCTGCTTGTTCCATCGCTCAGTTTTGCTTTACTTATTATGGCTCCTGCCAGCCCTGATATTGTCTCGCTTAGCTGCCAATGCATGTCCCAGTTTATTGAGCCCAGAATAGGATCTATCTCTTAGGGCTCTGCTATGAAGGGTGGCTCCAATTCCGAAATATGTGTTGTTGGTCGCTTCATTTAGTTTAATGTGGCCAGTAGCCACAAGCATGTCCGCCAAGTCAGGATTTTGATCGAACTTTTGATCAATGACCCTTGTTAGGATGGCTTCTCTGCTGTGTCGCCATTCAGCCGATTCTGGTATCTGTTCCGCGATGCGCTTTGCTTCCATTGGTGTTTGGGCAGCCCGCACTTGACCCAGTTTTTCCTTGTCGTTTGCCAAGTGGCATTTTGCTGCCTGGAGGCAGTGTTCGGCTGTTGGATAAACCGCGTTATCATCACTGATCGGCGAAGGGTGGAAGTTGGATAGGAATGAGTGTTCTGAGTGGAAGTAAAGCTCCTCATGTATTTCAACTGTTTTAGCCTTGGATAGTGAGAACCTTTCTGGGAGGGTGGCAGCATGCTTAAATTTGTGACCATCTATCACAATGCCGTCGCTGTGCACTCTAACCTCCGCACCACTACTTCTAGCAAGTACTGCCACTGACCGGAATTCCTCATGGCACTTGCGTGTGGCCTGGGTCACATCATCATTAAGGTAGATGCCAGCATATCGATCTGACTTGTTTAGCTTGGCCCGAGCAAAGTAGAAGGCGTTTCTAGCAAGTACAGTCTTGAATATGATCATGATTGGTCTGGGTCTGGTGGCCGTGTGAGCATTCCTATGTGAGCTAGCTTGATTTGTTATGGGCGATTTGGTAATTTCCTACCGATCCTATATGCTGCTCCTATGTCTGGCATTCCAACATCTGTGGGGCTAAGAAATCTGATCAGATCCGTCATGTATGCTTTCAGGTCTTCTGTCTCATCTTCTTCTTTTCCATCCAGTCTAATGTTGCATATCTTTGCATTATTCTCCAATTCATTCACCCGCTCAGACAATAGTTTGTTAGACTGCCGTGTTAATTTAAGATCATGGTTGATGATGCGGAGAGACCGCCTGTCCTTTTCCCTTTCCTGGTTGCTAGTTACTAACAGAACCGACAACCTTGCTACTTCGGCAGCTGTCTCTCCGGCCATCGATTTCACCTCTCTAATGCTATCATCCACCCTTGTCTCCATTCTATCAAACCTCGCCAAGATCTGGGTAAGTGCTGAGTCAGCTATTGCTTCATTTGTTTTGTGTGGTGATCTGATGG